>JZSA01000396.1:0-48105 GCA_000956155.1 Cotesia vestalis | reverse complement strand
AAAAAAAAATCATGAATTAAGTAGTTTTAGTTTAATTCAGATCGAAATGTTAAATTGGTTAAATCTTCAGATTTTATATATTAAACCATAAATATGATTGATTAAATTGTCATATTATATTTATACTATCTTTATGTACAAAATTGTTATATACGATGTAAATATGTTTGCCAATTGGCGAGTTTGGTCTTGGCATAAATAAAGTTATCTATCTATCTATCTATCTATCTATCTATCTAATTACTGTAAGCAGGCAAAGCCGCGATTCTAAACAACTACCTTATAGATATCATCTGGATACTTTGCTAAAAAATTTTTTCTATCGATATTGAGCAAAAAAAAGTGTAAGAGAAATCCAAAATAGTTTACCAGATATTTTTTCAGCATTCACGAAATAATTGTTAATATTATTACTTATGATGGATTGAATATTTTCTTTCATTACTTTTTTTTTTACTTATTACAAATAATATTGAGTACTAGTATTAGTTTAATGAATTTTTCATAAAAAAATAGCAATAAAAATGTGGGTAAATGTTAACCCATATAATGTTCACTAAAGAAATATATTACAAACGTAAGGTAAAAAATGATATTATTCAGCGAAAGTAAATCCATAAATTTTCGGCATAAAACGTCAACTCTATAATCCTTGAATATCAACAATCAAATTTATGTCTCATAAACAGAGAGGAAAATTTATTTAAGTAAAATGAATCGTAATATATTATACTAGTTTTAATGAGGTTCACTTTAACTTAAGTTAATTTATTTCAGAGACGATCAGTGATCAAATAATGTAACAACATTCTCAGAGTAATAGTGTACAAGAATAAAATGCATACTCCAATTTATTTTTGGTTAATTAAATCAAGGTCAATTTAAGATAAACTAGCATACTTTTATACAATGAAAGTTATTTTACTTCAGAATGAATCCTTTTTATGTAACATAATGGCTTAAGATATTTATATTTTTGTTTCTTTTTTCCGTATCTGTTATCTGTTATCACAAATACACTGAAAGAAAAAAAATGATCCTAAATTTTTACTTACACAGTAAAAAATATTGTGTAAAATTAACAAAATTTTTGTGTTAAATAACAATGATGAGGAATTTGAACTTTATGTCTTCGGATACAATCAACCGCTCACCCCTAGCAATCTTGTGAATAATTCTAAAATTGTGTAATACCAGTACTTAACTGTTAATAATATATATCTAATTTAGGCACTCTTGGTCCTGATTAACAACAAATGGAAATAAAAATATAACTGTGCATATGTAGTCTTGATTCATCTTTATTTCTTTTCTTTTCTTATTTCCTTAGTTACTAAGCTTTCTGTTAATTATAATAATCACCCAAATATTAAGCCTTAGTTTATATAGAGCCATACATTAACTTAAGTTTCTTACACTGTCAAAATTTTCAGCATTGTAAAAAATTAAGTTACCCTGTTATTGGCCTCTGGGTTTATGTAATGGAAAATAAATAAATAAATAAATACAGTCAACACAAAATTTTTGTTGAAATTCAACAACAAAGTAACACACTTCATGTTATTTTAACACAAAAAATTTGTAACACAGACCAGATTTAACACAAATATACAGTATTTTTTATTGTGTACAAGTGATTTTAAATTTGTATCTATGTATCACACCTGCATACTTAACATATATCCAAAGCACAGCATGTACGACACAATTGAGCCGAAAATAGAAAAACAGTGATACAAAATTAGAATCATTTTTTTCCGTGAAATCAATTTTTCTTTACTCTACTTTACTTTAAAAGCAATACAATGTATTTTTTATTAAAAATTAAATGGGCGTTATGAATCATGTATTGTTGGATTTTTTATGCTTTTTTTTTCTCTTAATTTCTTTTACTTCTTTTTCCGTCACTTTACTTGCCAAAATTAATTTTATTTCTTATAGCTTTTGGCTGAATTTCAAATAGTGTATTTCTTTTACAATTTTCCTGAGATCCATTGAATATTTACAAGCGTTTATTTTTTAGTTGATTTATTCAAGTGTTTTATAAAGCATTTAATTATCACTGAAAGAATTATTCATTTAAAACGACTTTAAAGTTATCTGAAGATCAGTGTGCTATCGAGGATTAATTTCTCCAAATATGCAGACTATACTATGATCAAATTAAACTAAATACAAAAGCGAGGAGTAGAGCAATTAACGCGATTTAACGATGCCGACCCTGTCTGTATATATACGTGTCCCAGTGATTTATTAACAAACTGTGCGTGGAACTGCACACAAGAACATGTCATCATCTGTACATGTCTACAGCACAAATGCTTGGCACACATATATGAATATACAGCGTGTTGATAACACGTTAGCAATTCCGATGTATACTAAATCAATTTCATGCTATCGTAGAGAAAATCTTTTGTTTATTTATTTTTCATTGTTTTATAAAATGTCAGATATAATTCAAATATTTATTTATCAGGCTAATAATTCAATCCGTAGATTTTTCATTGGCTATGTTTTTTAGAGAGCAATATTTTTTCGCTATAACTTGAGGATAAAAGACGAAGAAAAGAAAATTGAAGAAAGAAAATAGAAAAAAACTGAAATGAAATGACTTTACAATGCTTTTCTTTCAGTTAATGGCCGTTCAAGAGGGATAAAAGGGTGTGCATTGCAACGAGAAATTCAGTCGACCGACATCTCTTTTATTCTGTATTGCTTTTTCGTTCTTAAAACGACGTCATACGGAAACACTTTTGGCGTCACGCCGAAAAGTCTATTCTCAATAGTGAAACTATTTTTCTATTGCACACAGTCGCCGACAAAGAAATAATAAAATATATGATTAAAATGTGTGAATAAAATTTTCTTATTTTTAATAATAATTTTTAAAAACTATATTTTCACCCTCAATGTTTCTATAAACAAGTCATGGAGGAGTCATTGAGTCTCCATAACTTACGAGGAGAGTATGTAGGTCAATTTTATCTTTTTTTCTATAAAATTATAGAACACAATCTCCGCTGGGCACTTTATAGAATTTTAGTTTTAGATCTAGACTTGAAATTCAATTGGAGTATTATTTTGACTTGCACAGGTTCCATATTTTATTGAATCGGAAGTAAAATTTATTGAAATCCGTACTGAGATGATCTCTACATGACAAATAAAAGATCCTTACCAAATTTGCAGCTTTTTGAAGCTATATTTTAAAAATGAAGATTTTTTATTGTTAACACCCACCCCCGCGATCTTTATTGGAGGTGATTCGGTGTAAAATCCGTTCTTAGATCATTTTTGTATCATATGTAGACGACTTCTATTAAATTTGGAGTCTATAGGAGCTATAGCTTGGAAATTAAAAATTTTCATTGTTAATACCTCCCTCCGCAACCCTCTGTGGGGTGAAATATCGTGAATTTCATTGATAGATTATTTCTACATCTCTTACAGAAGATTCCTACTAAATTTGAAGTCGATAGGAGCTATAGTTTGAAAACGGGAATTTTTCATTGTTAACGCCCCCGTAACCCCTCTGGTGGGTGGAATTTCGTAAAATCCGTTCTTAGCTTACCTCTACTCGGCGAAAGGAATATTCCTGCCAAATTTTAAGTCTCTAGGTCTTATAGTTCCAGAGATATCGTGATAAGTGACTATATCTATAGAAAGTCTCCTATATATATATATATAGATTGACAATGAATTTTTAATGAAATTTTTTTAATTAAAATTTTCTGTAAAGCCATGATGAAAATATACGAGACAGATTGAAATTCATAGTTACGAATTATTGAGTTGAAAAATTGAACATTAATCATTTAAAATAAAAGCAATAATTGTAATTAGAATCAAAATGCAAAAGTTAATTTATAAAAATTTTTAATTATTTAAATAGTGCTTTATAAATTTTTTAATTTGAATACTCTTATTTTTATTTAGGTTAATTTATCCGTCTATACTTTATAACGGTTAATTTATTTAAATTAATAAACTTTATTTAACTTTGGTCTTCATCTATTTGCTTCAATTAATTAAGTTTAATTCGATTGCACGTATAACTCACCTTAAGCAATTTAAATTACCATCTTCATTAAAAGAAATAAGAAATAAGAAAAAAATCTAAACGGAGTTGAGTCACTAATTAAAAAGTAATATTGACAAAAATTACAATAATAAAATAATTTATAATAATTAAATAAAATTTAGATAAACGTACTTTGTAGCACAAGGATGCATATTGCAAGGCAGAATTGTTTTCGTTGGTTTTTTATCAAGATTACAGTTCTCTTCATCGGTCGTACTATCATCTTCCAGTGATTTGCAAATTGGTGCAGCCATTTTAAAACCTGTAACGATAAAAAATAATTATACTTAAGTGCTCTTGTTATTACACGATAATCACTTTGTAAAATATCAGAAAAGTAAATGATATAATAAGAGTAAAATAATTACCACCGCCGCAGGATTTAGAGCAAGCAGATATCGATTCCAGACTCCAGGAGTATTTTGACTGGCAAGTCGAACCGTTTCCACCGCATACACCGCAAAGATCTTTTGTTTTTCCACTGCCTACTTTCATATCACATCCTACTATCTGTGAATAATAAAATAAAAAAATCAATTAAGAGAAATAAAAATATATTCTGACAACTAATAAGCAATAAGAATAAATTATGACACTCTGGTGTTTGTGTAAACTGAGAAAATCTTAACTGACGTCAATCGTGACCTGAGTAATACCAAGTACGAGGTAGAAGACTGATTTATCATTCAGGTAAGAGCACATAAGGCTCAAGGCTTTGGATTATATTATTCATCCCTTATCTTTTGGCTTGAGACTCGTGACTTGGGTTAGGAGATTTCGGAAAACAGAGAGTACTACTGTTATATAGGGTTGAAAAATAAAAAAAAAAGAGTAATACAAAAATGATAATAAAATTAAAAAAATGAAATAAAATAAAAAAGGCAACATTTTCCAGATGGACAATGACATCTACTTCCATTACAAACAGAATTATATTGTTATTCATGAATATTATTATATGAGTCATGAATTCATTTATTTAATGGTTCACAGAAAAAAAAATTTACTTGAATTAAGTATAGTATATTACGCAGCGAGGGAGGAAAGTAGGACATTCTAACCCGTATGTAAAATTGTCTCTGAAAATTATTTTGAAAAAATTAATTTTTTTGATTAGAGTAAAAAATTTCTTAAACTTGGAAATTTTTTTGGTTTAAGCAAATTTTACTTGATTCAGTAATTTTTTGTCTTGATTTAAGATAATGAAACACTTCAAAATTATTTTCTCGGTTATAAATGGTTATTATCTATATATACAATGTTACATGTTTATAAACGTTACATTTAAAAGATATCACGAATTTTTTATAAGTAAATTTGAGATCTAAAATCAATATAACATTATATATAGTTAGATTCAAACAAATGAAAAAAATATTTTCGATCACTATCAATAAGTACAAATTTTATCTATTTTTGTTTTTAACAGAATTAGTTTTCTTGAGTATTTGTAATATTCAATTGATTAAGAAGGGTTTACAGTTTTTTCTCTCTCGTTCTCTATTGGTCAAACGGAAGTATCTCTGTCATACTTGTACAACAAATGGAATCTTAAAACGCATTTTACGGATAAATAAATGAAAATTTTCCAAAAAAGCGCTTACACTAAGGGCTAGATAATTTAATTACCTATCGAAGAGCAAAGCGCTTTTTTTCGAAATTTTATCTTATACATGAGCAAAACACGTTTGAAAATTAACTATCAACCGCTCTTAAAATTTTTCATGATTAAAAAATGGTCACTCACATTTCATGATGAAATTTTAAATCATTCATAAAAAAAATTTCTCATGTGGCCTGACTTAGCTTAAACAAGCATGAATATTTCGATATAATTTTATGAAGTATAACAATATACAACAATATTTTGTAAAAATTGAAAAAAAATTTTATGTTCTTAAAAATTTGATTTTTATCAATTTTATAGCTTGATGTTCATTCTGCGAGCTGTTCATAAATGACCGTAAACATTTTTTTTGTGGATAGCAAAACTTTTCGTGAAAACCGTGAATGCGAAGTGAATAAGAAAAATTTTTGTTATTTCATGAACAAGTAAAATATGAACAAACAAATAAATTCTGTATTTATTTCAATACATGAAAATTCTAAAATGTATATTCTTCTATCAAGTCAATATATTGAGATATCAGACCATATCTCAAAATATTGAAAATTTTAAAGTTTTTAAATAAATTATAAGTATAATAATAATAATATTAATCATCATAATCATAAATTTTTTTTGTGTTGTAAAGGTTGAAAAGAATTTGATCCGTCTACTTTAAATAAAAAAAATGAAAGAAGATACATGCAGTAAAATATAAAAAGAAAGTTGCATGTAATACAGGGGTTGTGTAAGGTATAAAAGAGTAAAAAAAAAAGAAAATAAAATAAAAGGAAAAAAAAAAAAAAAAAAGGCTCTCAGGTATAGAATGTAAGAAAAAGTATCGCGAGTTTTCATCGCACGTGTACGATGGAATAAAGAAATGGCGCTTGTTGCTTTCAGAAATAAGCGGCCCCGCCGACTAGAGGACGGCGTTGAAGCTTGGTAAAGATGAAAGTGAGCATAAGAGAAAGAGTCTGGTAGCTAGAGCTTATTTGCTGCTGTGTAACCCTCTTAGAGAACTCCTATATGTTATCAAGACAAAGATTTATTTCTGCTCCTATGATAAGATACCTTTTTTGATTGAATTCATTTGACCTATGATTTCACTTTCTTAATTTTTTTACCTACAATTGAGATTCTCATTCATAATTAAGGCGATAAATATTGAATTTTACATAAACGTCAGGGTAATAACTCAATTTGTAGTATACTACAAGCTGAGAAAGTATAGAAAACTATCATGTACATTTAGTAATGGTTAGCAATTTAATGTTCGCCGACCTCGGTTCTTAATTACACAAACTCCGTAAAATGTCACTGATTAGATATTGCCATTTAGTGTCAGACTATCATAAAATTTACAAAATTATTAGCTGACATAAATGAGCCGCGATAATTTAAAATTATCATGCCAAGAAGTAATGTAAATTTTATTTAAATGATTAACTGTGGATTAAGGAAGATATAATAATCATTAGTGAATAAATAAACTCACCAAGCAAGTTCCACCGATGCAAATATCAAGGCTGTCAGTATGACATCTGGTTCCATCTTGAACTTTATCAGCAAGTTGAACAACGATCGAGTCATCAGTATCCAATTCAGTGAAACTATCCTCAATACTTTCTTCTTCAGATGTTAGTTTGTTATTCTTGTCATCTTGGTGGCTGGAGTCGTAGTCTCTTGTTGACAAAGTTGAAGATCGAGATGAAACTCCATGACAAATTAAAGAGCACGGTTTCGTTGGATCGTCGTATGGATACCATTTTAGTAACTTTCCCTGGTATGGTACATCGTCGAAAGCGCTGCATTGCTCTGCCCGAAAATCGGTTGGTATCTCACATGCCTGTAACAGTATAGAGAGAATTATAGGATGAATAGTGAACAGAAGATAAAGGGGGTTGTAAAGAGAATGAGATGAGTGTTCTAACGACCCATTAATTTTCACAGCTTCCGGTACGGTCATTGGTAATTGTTTTCCCCTCCTTGCTCTCCTTCATTTTTACTCATGTACTTCTTCTACGATACTGTTTCTTCATGTACGTGGAGGGGGACTAGGATAATAATGAAAGAACGAGTTGGGACACGTTCTGGGTCTATCTCACCAGCACTTTTATAGATTACTTTTGTACTATTCTAAGAAAAGTCTTTTCGATGCAGTTTCAATCCACGTCGCGTTCTTGTTCTTATTCTTCTTCTACTCGTATAATCTTTTTTTTTTTATTTTTATTTTATTTTATTTTACATTTATTTCATTTTTTCTCGCTTGGGAAAATAAATAAAATGCCAAACGAGCCAAGATTACGTGGCAAAGTGCCAAACACGTGCGTCTAAAGCAACTTTTATTTGATAGAAGAATATCGATGGGCGGATAAAAAAGAAACAATTCGACCAAAGAATGCTAAGTTCACAATCAGTTATAACAAAATTGTACTATTCGTTCTTTAAATTTCAAAATAAGGCCTAGAGTATTCATTCTAGCCGGATCATTGAATTTATATGATAAGTTTATTGTAATCAAGGATATATAACACTATATTTTAATCATTCCCCTATATTTTAATTATTTTTGTTACTTTCTTCAAACAACTTATCGACCATTTTCACAATAGTCAAAGAGAAAAATATTAAATAAGTGAACTCATTTGATATCAATGTAATAATGACATTATTTTAATAATTGCTATTAGATACTCACGTAAAGACTCTACTCGTAACATCATAAATGTATTATTTAGACAGTAATAATAGTACTTGAAATTGTATTCAAGTATCACATTCTATAAAATATAATTAACCTGCAGAAATTACACTGTAACCTGTTAACTATAAATGCTCAAAATAAATTTACTTTATTCAAAATATTCATATTATTTATCACATAAAAGGACATTTAATAAACTTAAAAACATTACTCAAGATATGCTAACTAATTAATTATAAAACTTTGTGTAATAGATTGAGTTAAATTTTGTCGAATTTATATTCTTTCTCCTAGCCAAAAGCGAGGGTAGCAAATATCCTATTTTTCTCTTTGGCGTGTAGACTATTTTTTACCACATATGTAACCGAAATTTTGAATTTCTGCTTTTGTTTGGGAAAAAGTTTAGATATCAAACAATTTTTTTTTTTTTCTATAAGAAAAAAGTGGGACTTTCTTCCCGCAAAACAAGAAAAAAATTTAAGCTTTTAGTGCAGATATAGTAAAATAGTATATTGTGTGACTAGGGATGAAACAAAACGACTTCAGACCAGAATGAAGTTGCCTGGCATCACTCGGTCTGAACTCGTGTTTCATCCCGCATCACACATTATATTTTTGATATAAGTTGTATTAAAAATGCTATTTTCAATGTCTGGAGCCAACCAGGACTAGATAATTCCAGACGAATAGCGAAATTACCATTTTATTATAAAACTTATTAAGAAAATTAAAAACTACAATTCAAGAAAGTATTGGTTTATTTTTTATTAAACATTATTCGTAAATTGAATAGTTTTCTTTTGTTATTCTTATTTATGCTTGGTAACAGAATTACAATATGTCAGTACAGCTAACGGTTAGAATGACAATTATAAAGGTATAAAAGAAACAAAAGATACTCTGATAGGATTGAAAATGAAGCTACAACTTCATCTCGCGGGCAGAAAATCATCATTTTCTGCCCGCCAAGAAGAAATGATTGATTCCTGCCCGGCAACAGTCTCATTAGTCTGAAATTGTCTAGTTTCCGTTGGCTCAACAGGGATTGAAACTCGCATTTTCAATGCAGGTGTAATATACTATTAATAAGATACGACTGATTTTGTAGGTTTTTTTCGGCAAAATTTGCTGTCAGTATGTTTCCGTCTTTATCTCATCGCGTACATACTTAAATTATTCTTTTTCTGTTTTGAATGTACTATTGTCATACATTTACTTCAGTAGCACCATGACAGGAAAAAGAATTTGACGAACCATATATATAGACAATGTACAAAAAATATTTCTGAAATTTCAATATTTTTTTTCATTTCTAGTAGAATCAATGTGTGATGCTTGCACTTATTCATTGTCGATATTTTTTTCATATATTTTCGGGCTTATCGCACGGAAAAAAATAAATGGCTGCTGCAACATGATTGCCTCCTGTTGCAGCAACATGATAAAATCATGTTGCCACAACATGATTTTCCTGTTGCTGCAACGTGATTGCCTCCTGTTGCAGCAACATGATAAAATCCTGTTGCAGCAATTTAATAGGAAAATATGGTTTTAGCTACTAGATAGTCATGTAGTGGTACATGAATGAACTATCTGCGTCATTTATTTCTGACTGTTACAAGAAGTAGTGTAAAATAAAAATCCGTGTAAATAAATTCAATATTGAAAAATTTTTATGATTAAAAAAACGTATGAATAACAATTTGTTATACGTAATGTATAAGTTGTAGATAACTTATTTTAAAAATTATTACATATTTATGCATTTTTTTAATTACAAATTTTTTCAATACTGAATTTATTTACACGGATTTTTGTTTTACACTACTTCTTGAAATAGCCAGAAATAATTGATGCAGATAGTTCATTCATGTACCACCACATGACTATCTAGTGGCTAAAACCATATTTTCCTTTTAAATTGTTGCAACAGGATTTTATCATGTTGCTGCTACAGGATGCAATCATGTTGCAGCAACAGGAAAATCATGTTGTGGCAACATGATTTTTTCTTGTTGCTGCAACATGATTGTCTCATGTTGCAGCAACCATTTATTTTTTTCCGTGCGAACTCATCCATGAATCAAATCAAGAATTTATCTTTTTTTTCCATAAAAATTTACAACCTGAGAATAATAATAGACAAGCAGAATACAAAAATGAAAATTACTGTCCTAATCCCTAACGTGCGTTAAACTGTAATGAAACACGTGATGTTAGTATTACTTGATAAAATAAAGGTCATAAGGTGATACTTGATACATTGATACATTTACGAGAACACAATAATTTCATGTATCTGTAAAGAGATATTTATAGACAGCAAACATTAGAACTAATGCTCGTTAGACAATCAACAAGATACGCTTAATTGTCAGCATTCAATATAAACAGAGATACATTCAGTTCAATGAATACATAGTCCAATAGTCGACTAAATTAGCGTCTAATTCTCATCTACCAGGTATTCTAATACCTAACCCAGCTGACATAACCTTCCTCTTCCCAACCCAAGCAAGTACTTGATCCGCGAACAATGGACAATGTAAACGTTATGATCTAAACCTATATGCACACATAGGAGGGTAATAAATTTCCATCGAAAGTTTGTACAAAGTCAATCAAGAAAATCTAGCTTGGAAAAATTTATCAAAGATAACATTTAACTTTTAAAGACTAAAGGCAAACTAAGTTAGACCATAGTTAGTACAATATCCTTGTAGACTGTTATGCCAAAAAAGAAACAATGTACCTAAAACTTTCTGTCTATTTCATTTTCATCTTTATTGTTTGACAAGCTATAAACAGATATAAAATCCATAGATCTAATCGAGTAATATTCTTATTTTTTATATGCGGCAGTAAAACCACAGCGATTATTCGTTATCCAGAGAGGAGGATACTAAGACTTTTATTGAAGTGGTGGTGTGTACATACCCACAATAATAAAAGAGACAAAAGCAACAAGCATACTTGCTAGCCCGGTGGTCATTTCATCAGTAGCTATTTCTTGGTACTACTTTTTATTTTTATCTTTTATTTTCTGCTATTCTATCTTCTTGTTCATCTTGTCCTAGCTTTGGACCCTCAACCTTTGGGGCGTAATTCGTATGAAGCTATCAACCGTAACGGTGCCTGGGGATTTAGTTAGAATCCAGGTTAATCGCGACGGCGTGTCGACTTTCAGTATTCTATATATATATTTATCGTATAAGAACCAAATCAGTTTGGTACATCAGCGCTTGCCTACGTTCATCTTCCATGACCTTTTAATGCAGATTCTGAGCAATTAAAAAAATCATTTCTACTAGATCAACAATAATTAGTCAAGTGTTTTTTATATTTTATAACTCACTTTAACTGTATACTTTAATTGAGACATTTTTCACGTTTCATTTTCTGCATGTAGAAAAATATTAATTGATATAAAAATAAATTGACGATACAAAACGATACTTAAACGGCAATTTTACCCGATTGCATGAAAGGGTCAAGTAGGAGATGATATACTATTTAAAAAGAAAAAAAAAAAAAGAAAAAAAAAACTGAGAGATACAGAGGTAAAAGTCGTGTTTTCATTAGCCATTATTTTTATAAGCATCTAACATTCTTTTTTATGATCGTTCAAGTTGTTACGCTATACCTTAAACCTAAACACACTCATGCGCACACCTTTTGCGAATGTTCTTACTGCAAAGTGGTCTTCGCAACTTTTCCTATATTTTTCTGTACCGCCTCAGGATCTTCGATAGTAGAAACGTGTGTATATTTGTTAAGTGAAGTGAAGTATAAAACGACAACTCACACGTTTGAAGAAATATATTTTGATAGATTATTAGATGATTTTATTTATCAACAGATTATGAAAGTATTAATCGTTTATTCATTCAAATTTCTCTCATTTAAATTCGTAGAACATAAATTACGATAAAAAAAAAACCCAACCCTTATTGTCATACAGTATTAATAACGATAAATTTCACTTCTGTCATGTATTTAAGATGAATTTCCATTATAAAAAAATTTTTTTTTACTCTGTACTATGATTACACAACGGGATTGATTCTTGAATTTTATGCTGACTCCTATGCGTTTGTAGAAATATTTCTATGTAGATTTTATACAAATATAGCAATTATTGCTATGTCATCGAGAGTCCCAATCTTATATAAATAATTTGGATGTTATAAAAATTTTTCTATTTTTATGATAATATGAGAGTAAATATTATTTTTATAAAAACACTAACCATGTCGATGGTAAAAAAAAAAATGAATGAAAATAAAGTTTTAATCTGTAATCTCAATTGAATACATCAAATGAACTAGAATCATTTGAAAATTGAATTTTTTTGTAAATTTCTGAAAAAAAAAGTTTTAAATTTATTGATTTTTTCATTACAAAAAATTCAAATACTCCTAATATTTGGATAGTTTTAGATTACTCCCTTCACGTACATGTTTTGAGTCTACCATATAAACTTCAAGTGAAACGGTCAAACCGTTCTGGAGATATGACGTAGAAGTTGTGTTTTTGAGCTCGGAGAACTCAAAACTTTGAAATAGACAATTACTCGAGCGTTTTGAACTCGTACGCAGCGAAAAGTTCCAGAGATGGCCTTCAGGGTCAACCGTTTTCCAGATTTTTTTTTCTTAGGAAGAAACTGATAAGTTTCATATATGTGAATATGTTTCTCTTTCGAAAACTTTTTCAGTAGGGATTTTTGGCTACAAACGAGATTTTTTCATTGAAAAATTTTGTTAATCACTTACGGGGTTACATGGGTTTCCTCCGGAAAAAAATGGCCTATTTTTAACAATTTTTTTTTAATAGAAAACATGAAATATTTTGTTCAAACTTTTTATTATCTTAAAGATACATTGTTTAATAAGGGATTACTGAAATTAAAAAAAAAAAAATTTTTAATTCTGCTAATGTGACGTCATTTACGCCGAGCCCTTAGAAAAAAGATGCGTCCACGTGACCAGCAGAACTCCTAGCAGGATTATTTGAAATGAAAAAGAAAAAATATGTGCTTTAGTTAAAAATTCAAACTAGGTCTTGAACAAAGAAAAAAAAAATGAAAATTGTATTTTTGGTAGATGTTTTTACAAAAAAATTTAAAATTTGGCTAAAATTTCGCGGCATTTTTTTTTTTTTAAATAGTTATAATTAAAAACAAAAATCTTTCGTTCAAGACCTTGTAAATTATCTCGAAGACCTGTCTAAAATTTCATCAAGATTGGTTGAGTAATTCTCGAGAAATCTTGAGTACTGTTTTTGAAACCATATTTTTGAAAAAGTTTTGAGTAACAATACAACAGCGGCTTGAGCGCGCAACTTTTTGAAACTGTATCTTAGAAACTATTATTCGGATCGATCTGAAACTTTAAGACAATACTCTGGAGATGTTGTAGAATTTAATAAGATAAAAATAATTGATTTTGTGAAACCTTGAAACCCATGTAACCCCTTAACTGTAAGATCCATCAAACTTCAGTATACAGACGTGTATTATCGCACGTATATGTGAATGACTATAATCATTTCGTACGATTTTTAAAACTTATATTTATATTTTGTCTTAATTTGATAAAAATCTACTAAATGTTTGTCAGTAGATCACTTGAAACGATTAGCTATTCATAAGATTAAATCTTATAGCGGCCTACTTAAGGCCACTCTTGTGGTACTCTTAATAGAAATGTGGACCTCAATTTATTTAGTAAGGTAAAATATAAAGCAATCAAAAATTAGTATTAACAAAAAATCTGTTGATAAACGCCGAGTCAAGTACAGAGTTATAGAACATTTTTTTTGGTTCATTAAATAAATGAAAATACATTATATAACTCTGAATTAATTCATAACTCACCCTTTCACGCTATTCAGAAATATGATTAAACTTTTTTATCTCTAAATGTAAGATTTCTTCTCTTGATTGAAATATAAATAAGCTATCAAGTTTTGATTAAAAATAAATAACATAATTTATTTCATCAAAAAAAAATTTAGTGCTTAAAGGTAATTCATTTAGTATGCTTGTTTAATTTATTAATTTCACTAATTAACTTCTCGGAACATTGATCAGCAATAATTTTGTTTATTTATGTAGCACACTTATCAGCTATTAACGTACGGTCAATAGATATTCCGTTAATCAATAATGTCATTTTGAAAAACATGCACGTATTCTAACCCATATGAATTACATTTAACCTCTTTATAACTATTGATTTCTCATCAATACCGCAATTATTCACTATGTAGAAACGGTATGTATCAATATCATTATTCCATTACAGGTTTTGCACATTTACTATTTTTGCGCTCCTCACAAGCGAAGAGGATGAGGTAGTGCTCTACTCCCACCTTACAAAAATGAAGTGATTTTTTTAACTAAAATTGTCTCTATTTATTTTCTATTGCACTTGTAAAATAATATTTACACATGATCACGATAACTGCCGAAAAACTTAACTGATCAAGTCCATTTTTTTTATACGCTTCAGTATTGTCCAAAACTAAGCCCTTTCGAAGATCAAGGTTTAATTCAATGTAGCTTAATTATAATGAGCAATAAACTAAAATCCATTTATCGTTTGTATATCTATATCTACACAGTAAAAAATTTTGCATCATTGCGTCAAAGAACTTAGTGTTAAAAATTTTTGTGTTAAATATTTAACAATTTCATGTGTAAATTTAACATTTATTGTGTTAAATCAACACAAAAAAGTGTTAAATATTTAACATAAAAATTTTTTGACGCAATGACGCAAAATTTTTTACTGTGTCTGTAAATAAGGTTCATTTTCAACCCATGTACGTACAGTAACTTTCTTTTCTGGGTGGACAATGGCGCAAAAGATTTAAAAGTATTTGTATTTTATTTTAATCAATTTTATTATGGAAAACGAGATTATGAGGCGTGCACTTTTGGATTTTCCAAACTTTTTTTTCTTTTTCTTACACAAAAAGCAATTTGTTTTCTGCAACAAATATTAGTAACCAGAATTTTGTGATTACATTCTCTTAAACTCAGCCAAATAATAATTGTGTAAATTTTACGAAGTACCTAAATATGCAGTGCATTTGCGAGTTTGTGTAGAGCATCATTAAAGCAAATTATTCCTCATTTTCAATATGTCTGTGTACATACGCTTAAAATTATATGGTTAAACTGTTAACTTGTTTTAAATTACTAAACCACCTTTTTACTAACTCATGGTATTTTGACCAAGGATAGTTTACAATCTCAACTTAAAATTAAGATGAACTATATGTGAAGCCAATTTATCCGTAATATAATTGGCTAAATATATCATAAGCATGAAAATATGTACAATTCCATGCTAACATTCAGACGCGCGCTTGCGAGCACGCGTTAAATCTAATAATTATATTCTTTAAATTGCTTGACCCAAGACATTATTCAGAAGTTTTTGTTTTTAGAATTTTCAACACACATACATTTTTACATTATCTAATTCCCTTTTTTGTGGTGTTCAACACATAAAAAAATTACTTGAATCAAGTAAATAATTTTGAAGATCTTTATCTTCTTGACATAAGTAGACACATTTTTAAGCTAAGAAATTTTTCTTGGTTCAAGACATTTTTGTTTTCAGTGAAGTACTTGGTACTTTATCTTATACTGATCCATTACGTAAATTTAGATGATATTGAAATCAGCGGACTTTTGAATGTTTTTTGGTTTTGTTTAATAACAAATTAGTACTCTAATAAAATGATTGAAAAAAATTTAGAACAATAGTTTCTAACAATTTCTACATGTGTAATTTTTTTGTTATAATTTATTTATTAAAATAATCATTAAATTTCTACCAGTCTTAGCGTCGTAAAAATTTAGAGCTTTTACGAGGTAAAGTTAAAATTTTTTTGGATATTCTTGATCGATTTTAATTACTTGACTGGTAAGATATCAATGATTCATATACACACACGCACTTTTTAATTACCATTATTTTTTCCGAGAGGAAATATTGAAAATGAAGCACTAAATGGAAATCAATTTTTATTGTATCGAAAAAATTGCCAAGTACATACAAAATAAAAATATCACTTGGCCATAAAACAAACTGAAATTCGAGAAAACGATAATTGATGGTATAGTCCTGTTTCATACGCGGATAAAGAGTAACAAATAAGTAACAATGTTATTGATTTTAGTGGTTGTAAAAAAATTCTGAAATAACATAAAACTTTATCATCGAAATCGATACCTCCCGTAGTTTTAATTTATTGAAAATAACAGTTTTAATTTTTGAAATAAAGAAACATGAATGTGAAATGTGAAATATTTTAGTATCTTGTAAATAAGATTATTGCCATACAAGAACTGGGATCTTGTAAAAAGAAAAAATATTTAAATTTACTGTGATAATTTTAATCACAGCATACCTATTGGGATCGAGAGGACTTTTACACAGTCATAAAATTGCTGCAGAGATATTAGTAGATATGTACGCAGGGCTATATATATATATAACGAAAGTATAAACGGAAGTGGAGGTAGAGTTGGGGTATACCACGGGCTAAATCCCATCCGGTAGGATTTTAACTTGGAATTTATAGTTCAACCGAGAAATTATTGTCTCAATGACTCTGTACATTTCATTTTGCATCCTGTGCTATGAAAATCTGACGCTTACATTGTGTTGAATTGATTTTAACTCTGATTAAATTTATTAATATTCCTTTAGGAATATCTCGAGACTTTTTTTCAAATTATCGTAATGGAAGTAGATTTTTTAGAGCTACCAAAAAATTGCAGAATCGTTAAAACTAATGTAGTAGAAAAATTTTTTCAAATTGATAAAGAATAGGTAATTTATGGGCTAGAAAAATAAGTAGATACAGAAATCTAAGCTTACTCACTGAGCTTTCAGATACATTTCACAGAAATTCAATCAGTCATCAAGTCCAGAAGTTATTGAAAAAAAAAAAAAATAATAATAGTTAAAACGGTAGACCTAATTCGGTACAATCGTGTTGATTCAACACACAAAAGTTGAACATTCAACACAATTTTTTTTCACGAAATGACGTAAAACTTTCACTGTGTAATTTAATTTATTTTAAAATACATGGGGTTTTTCAATAAAAATAATCGTTTCGAAATGTTGACAGAATGTTAAAAATAATTATAATATTTTATACATTTAGATCCCTTTTGGTTGTTGTTTGTCTTGATTATATTAAGCTAACAGTTATTTTCCCACGAGACCACTGTATAATCGCATTTAATAAAAGGATTCACATCCGTGGACAAATACTGAATGTAATCCCTGTGAGTAAGCAGCTCGAATTCTCGAATCCCATCTCACTTTTTGAATTTTTAATTTAATGATAAAAATTTTAAAACTTAGCAAAATATTTACTTTAAACAATTATGTAACAAATGAATAATATTATTTTAGATGTTGTTCAAAATATATTTTTTTATTTCTATAATAAACTCCAGTTTTTACTATAAAATGATAATAAAAGTTTGTTTACATAATAAATATTTTAGTACATACATTTGCTGTATAAAAAAGTGTTTACTCTTCGTCAACAATTGAGAATATCAAATTCTACAACAATAATACAACTGTATAACGACTAAAGTTTGCGGAAACTATAGTTGGTGGGTTGCGTTAAGAATTTCTTCAGTATAATAGACAGGTTCTGGGAGTTGCCTATGGGAAAACTCAACATCTAGACCTAAAAGTACTTGAAAGTAGTGTAATGTCAGAAGTTAATCGTCAAAAGTATCTCGTATCGAACCAAACGTTTAAATGAAAAAATAACACCACTTCAACGATAACCATCACAAGATTTAATTATTGAAAAAATTAATTAAAGTTTAATTTATTAAAAGGTTTAAGTTGCATGAAAAATGAATGTCAAGTGATAACAAGTACTTGTGGAGCTGTGTTGATGGGAAGCAATATATCTAAGCTTAAACGCCAAAATTCGTGCCAAATCCAAATGTGGGTCGGGTCACCTGCATCTCTATATACCCACAGGGATTCTCGTATCTGCAGAGTGTTTACTATCATCCCTACAGTTGTCATTTGGACGTTTACGTATGTGAATACTGCACTAGAAACATTATAGTCTGTTCAAGTAGTAAAGTCCTCTGTCATACCAGTGTCCACTTTTTTTATCAAATAAAATAGTTTTGATGCGGGTACAAACTATATTTTAATAGACCCTTTTAGAAATCAGTTTATTGCAAAGGATCTAATCTCAATTTACGGAAAATTTTTCTGCAATGTTTTTTCATCAATATGCTATTTTTTGTCGAAAAATTTCATCAGCTTAAAATTTTACGTATATATGTATGCATGCGATGAAACTGGTCTCTTCTTCATAATTGAGCCCGCAATTCTCAATGGTTCTTGTTGAAAAGGTGCATTTATTATATACCGGCTAATATCCAGATTAAGTTTGACGATAAGTCAAATTGGTCCGTTATTAGTTAGAAAGTTAGGAGTTTGATTTAAATTTGGCAGGTAATATACTGCTCAATTGGCGTAAATCCTTACGGACAAAATGAAAATTTGGATAAAAATATTTGCTATTATAAAATTTGTGCATTGGAAATTTCGATATATTCAATTAAAATATTAGGTTCTAAAAATAATTAATTTGATAGTGGAGTGAGTTGGGAAAATTTTTGAACTATCATGAAAATAAACATTTCTTGAATTTTTCTCAAATAACTTTGAAACCATAAGTAATAACTAAATTTTATTGAATTAATCTCAAAGGTTGATTTTTATTTGTGTTAAGTAACTTATTTTCTTGATTATTTTTCCTAATTTTTTTACAGCGTTTCAAATGAAAAAAAAATACAAAATATATAAGTTACTTTAACTTTTAATCTTTTAATCGATCTAAAATTTTACATGTCGTTGCTCTTTACACCAACGACAATAAATAATACATATGTTAAATTAAAATTTCCCAGTTGATATTTTGTTGTTTTGATACCCCTATCTCTTTGAAACAGAGGAGTTAATACACGGGAAGAAAATTGAAGGAATTTTTACTATTTTACTATCGTAATTTTTATTTCATAAAATAGTAAAGGTGGACGTCCACTATACTTCTCATTTAGTAATTTTTACGATCTACTATTGTAAATTTTATTCAACAAATATCGTACTTTTTTTAATCGTAAGTTGTAAAATTTCATGAATAAATAGTAAACTTTCTTCTAAAATATTTGACAATTAATACTAATGAAAGTATAGTCCAGCTTTACAATAGTTGTATCGTAAATTTTCCCAGAAATTTTTTTCCGTGTAGAATTAACCTATTATGCATAAAAATTTTTAATTAAATATGTTTTTTATAGAAAAATTCTTTAGAAAGTACTTGAAAATATTTTTCATCTCAATTATTTCCTTCTTAAAGATAATTAACAAAAATTATTTTAAGTTAAACCGGTTAAATAACTAATCCAATTTTCTTACACTCATACATGACCACCAATTAATTGTCAACTCTACGACAATTATAGTTACGACGAACAAGTGTACGCATAAACCTCTAAGACCTTTTCATGACAGAAGACAAGAGTTAACTCTAAGGTGCAATAGTTACTGCAAACTGTATTCGTCTGTGTTCATAATTTAAATGTGATAATTGTAACTAACCTGGTTGTTGCATATTTTGAACTTTACAGTAGATTTTCCTTTGCATGGTTTCCGTTTACATCTTCTCTGCTGTCGTGACAAACCTCCTCCACAACTCCTGTAATTGTTGTGACAGCTCGAATTATTCATGCTCGAAATATATAATATTTTTTAAAGAATATATTTATTTCCATATAACTATCCTTACCTCGTACATGGAGACCATTTAGACCAAGGTGTCCAATCTCCCCAAGGAGTGATCTGAAAAATGTTTTTATAAATTAATAAGTTGAAGCTTCTAGACTTGTTTTATATTTTATGCTTATTAACGTTACAATTATCTACAGTTTTCAAAAGATACTAGATAAAGATGAGCATACACTGAGAGAAAATTTTATTTAATAGTAATAAAATTTTATTACTATTTAATAAAACGTTTATTTGGCTAATAAAGAGGAAGGGGAAATAAACAAGTAGGTTAGGTTAGGATGTCTCGTTGGAACATCTTTATACTATTTATTTATTAAAAGATTTTACATTGAATATATATTTGAATATATTATAATTAATTGATAAATATTAATTTTTTTTTTTTTAATTATTTGTTTTAATGACTTAATATTCGTATGAAAAACACATATTAGTATTTAAGAAAATTTTATTAAATACTAATATAATTTTATTAAATACTAATAAAATTTTATTCATATGGAATATAATTTTATTACTATTACCTAAGTTTTTTTTTTAAGTCCAAATAAACTTTTTTATTACTATTAAATAAAATTTTCTCTCAGTGTAGGTATATTATAAAAACAGCAAATACTGTGTAAAAACGAATAAAGGATTTTTATTGTAATATTAATTAACTATCAATAATCGGTATTAGCGATTAAGCAGTTGCCAAATAAATCTTATATCTACCATGAATTTGATCTTTTATGATAAAAGATTGAGCCGCCAAAAACAAGACAATTTTAGATAAAAGTGAGACAGACTTTTATCACATCCTGATTTATTTCATAAATTAACAATGACACCATATATTTTTCACATACTCTGAATTAAATTTTGATTGAGTGACTAAGAGATTCTTAACACTATATGAAGTCGAAAAAGTTTGTTAAATCCAAAAGTGCACGGCTCAAAAAGCTCATTTAATTCTAAAATAAAAATAAAATAAAAAGTGAGAAAAAAAAATATGTTGCCCCTAATGAGATAAATGTTGATAATATATGTAGATTAGGGTGTGCCAAAATGTATCTTCCGTGAGAAACCTTTTAAAACTAAAGTTTTGAGTTCCGCTTTTAACAGCAGCTGTTTTTAGGCATTTTGTGAGATATTTCGGGGTGAGAGGATTTATTTGATTTTCATAGAATTTTTAACAGGAGATTCAATTGGGCACTTCCGACCAAATTTTGAATTTTCAGCGGAAGTGCCCAAACTAAGCTTCTGTTAAAAAATTCTCTGAAAATCAAATTTATCGTCTCACCCCAAAATATCTCAGGAAACGCCCAAACGCAGCCCCTGTTAAAAGCGGAACTCAAAATTTTAATTTTAAAAGGTTTCTCACGGATGTTACATTTTGGCACACCCTAATGTAGATATACATTCTTTTGGTATTTTTATTTTATTAATTGCGGTTAAACGACACTCAGTTATATAACAATTCGCGATAGGGGACCTGAAATTCCTTCAAAGGATTAAAAAAAAAAATTTGATTCAATTAATGAATTTTTTGGCAAGTTACAGTGTTTACGGGGTTCATACTTGACGGACGAGCAATTTTTTTTAACAATTTGATGTTTTTTTTCGTTTCAATTCCACTAAATCTATTTTTGAAAAGTATGGAATTAATCTCCATTAAATAATATTGACAATAATGTGCAAAATATCTTGATTTTATGAAATAATAAGGGTATAATAATAAAAATAGTTAGAGCATAGATTGGAGCAGAATAATTTTTTTTATAACAATTTTATTTTGCTTTTCTTTCAAAATATTATTGATAAAAAATTGAATTCTTCTATTGTTGTTCTACCATTTTATGTATTAAAAATTGCGAATATTCTGACTTTTAGAGGTTGTTCTAGCTATTGGTTGAATCTAGTTGTTGCTTTTTCTAGCTATCAACATGAATATCGAACCATTTTTAATTTTTTTTTCAAATAAATGAGAAAAAGACAGACATCCCGGGTCAAATGGTATACTTTGCGCTACCAAATAGTGAATACTGCTCATTAAATAATGTGTGAAAGTATAACTTTTTATATTTATCTTGTCATCTTGTTAACATTTTAATCTTGTTGATGTTTTGACGTTGTGCTTAATATCGATATTTAGAAAACTCTAGATTTAGATCCAATAAAACGATGAGAACTATTTTATGTATGCATAACTTTTATTATCCATGAAATGTTAAGCCATGACAAATAATATGAAAGATGTGTGGTTATGATCGAAGATTAGTTTATAAAATAAGAGAGCGCATGAATATATTGTAAATTAATTGATTTTTTCAAATATATGCGACTTGTAATAATTTTCAATAAGATACTTAAGACTCGAAAAAATTATAAGTCGCTATCTTAGATTTTAGTCGACTTGTGGTCTTCGAACATTTAAAGTTAAAATTGTTGAACAAAAACAGTATAAGATTTCATATTGAGTTTGAAAACAATATCTAAAGTCAAAGTACAAAATAACTAGACTAAAAACAGATCAAACTTTTTAGTCCCATTAGATTAGAAACAGTTTAAAATCTTCATAGCTACTCAATTATTTTATTGACAAGTTGTATAGACTTAAAACGAATCAAAAATAATTTGAATAGTAGATCAAATACAGAAGAAAATGTTTTTAAGAATTCAAATAAAGATCAATAAGTTCAAATGCCGAACATTTGCTCAAAATCAGTTTAAATTTTCCAACTCGGGATAGCTTGTGTATTTAATTCAACAAATATTTATCCAACAATTCACATACTATACAATAACGACTGCTTCATGATTTTTCATTTTTTTGAAATTTTTACAAGTTATTGTATCCAATTCAAAGAGCTACCTTGAATTCAGGTTACTCGGAACCACCTACGCTACACTGCTTTGAAGTTAAAAACATTTCAAGTAACGAAAAGAGGATAAAAATTTTGATTGAAATGTGATGTGTCCTTTGTACTGTTGGTAGTTTATGGAATGGTACACTAATAAAAATAAAACAATAAATTGGTTGACATTTTCCGTATTAATTTCAGAATTATTTTGTATAAATTCTGTTTATGTGATTACTGACATTTATTGTAACATTAAATATTGCCATTTATAGTCACACTATTGTTTTAGCTGTGAAAATAAACATTAAAAGTACAAAACAATGTTTATATTTATATTTATGTAAAAAATATACAAATGTCACAATTTTAAAATAATTCATTTGTTGTTAACTTTTCTCCATATTTCTGTTAAAATTTATTACGATTATTAAACGTATATATGGAAAAAATAATCATAATTTTCACTTAAAGAATGGTATGACGAAAATAAAAAAATATAACAACAAAGTTAAATTTTTAATGATTTTAGAAATTTTTTAAAATCTTGAGTGAGCTCTAAAAATTTTATAATCGAGCTAACATATTTCCATAGGAGACTCGAAAAAATATTAGTCGAATTTTTTGTGCCGTCTTAATACGGATATAAAAAAAAAAAATCTTTACTAATTGAGAGCTTCGAAGCAAAATGAATGAATTGCGGTTAGATTGTTTCCTCTAACATGTTCTATATTTAATTTCCGCAAGTGTTAGTTCTGATAAAGCGACAGATTTGCTACCTAAAATGGATTAATGGCATAAGTAAAGATTTTCAGGGAAACAGTTGTCCGCAAGAACTCAATGGTGGTTGTCGCAAGTGTGAAGAGTAGAACGAATGATACCATTTTAGAATAATCCCTTAGGTATATAGAGAGTATAGAGTATATAGAATAAAGGAAGAGAGATAGGATTCACTTTTCCAGCGCAGTGTAAGTGGCTTGCATCCCTCACGTACTAGATTTGTCGATGAGCACAGACAACGGTATTCTAGAGAAACGGCGACGTTGGGGGTACAAGAGCTTTTGGAGAATTCGTGCGTTTATTGATCCCTGTGAGAAGAGTGCAAGCCGTGTCTCTAGTGCTACCTCTTCTCTCTCGATTAGTCAATGAGTGGACGCTTCTACTTCACTGATATATATATATATATGACTATATTCATATATATGGCTATTATTTTTTGCTCCTCACATAGTAGACGAGTAAAATAAAAAATATTCAAAACTTATGTTGAGATCATAAGGGCTCTCGGTATGCCCGAGGTGCTGATGAAAGCGTAGGGTAATTTTTAGACTATAACACACACAAATGAATAATAAAAATAAATGAAGGGTAATAACAAGAAAAATAAAATATGGACCAGTGATAAAAAAATCTAAGTATACTGACGACGTGTCATCCTTTGATGTTTTCATAGAGTCTCTTTCTGTCAAACGCAGTAGCTTACTGGATAAATAGGATCCTTTGTTTGTCGCACTGGACGAGCCACTCAATATGTCCGTGTCCCTTTATTTCATTCATGAGCTTTTGAGCCGTCGCTTACCTAAATTGACAGTCTACAGAGATCCTCCACGAGAGGGCTTATAGTTCAAGGGAATTTTTTAACTTAATGATAATGCTCGTTACCACATCCGTGAATTCGTTTCTCGCTAAATATTTATTACAAACAATTTTTAAACCACAAGCACACTTGGTATTAAATAATTTCTCAATTTTAAATGCTTTTTAATCATCTGTCATCGTCATCGGCTAAATTGACATAAAGAAGTTACTCTTCGATACTTGTGCGAGGTAAGTTGACTAAGCTACACTTTGCGCTCTCTGCATGTTGCTCAAAAATCCAACTTTCGCGGTTGATATGACAAAAATGGAATTTGTTTATTTTGACATTTCTTTTTGAATTTTTTTATACAAAATATCTCATTTTCTACAATGTGAAACGATTACTTGATAAAAATAGAAATCTTTTGGTTTTAACTAAATTTTTGAAGTAAGTCTTTACGTTGAGGTTAAGCTCTATTTTTTCCTATCATAAATTTCTTTGTAATTAAGACGATACCCATTCTAGGTAACTGGAAAGTTTTATTGCGGAAAATTATAAAAGTTATTTCATAAACATTATTTAAGAAACACGTTTGAAGCTGATAAAAATAGGGACGAAAATTAAATTCCCTAAAAGATAAAATTAATTAAAATTGATTTTAAGCCGTAAGGTGGGGGGTGAGCTGGATATTAGGGTCCATCAAGGTCACGAAAGCGTAGTATGCCTCAAGGACCTATAGATCGAACTTGCTTTTCTCATAAGTTGAAACTCGCTTTCGGCTTCGAGCTTACTGGAGGGATAAAGTTTTCACTTCTAGAGAATTAAATTCGTTACGAGATGAAATTAATTAGAAATGTAGATATATTTTACAATAAATATTGACAAACGCAATCATAAAAATAGATTATAAAAATAGATCATAATTTTTTCCAAATTTGAAATATTAAGGCCTACGTATTGTAGATTTTTGACGTTGCCAATTTCACCTTTGCTAAAAATAATAACTCTGAGCTAGTAAAACGTTTTGTTTGTGACCTGCTACAGATTTATCTATAGAATCTTCGTTATTAATTCAAGTAAAACTGTATTGATCCAACTCAAAATATCTAGCCTCAATTCCCGTGTAAAAAAAAATTGTCCTAAAAGAGTCATAAGCTTAGGATCCTAAACGTGACACAATTTAGGAAATTTTTATGACAAATTTATGACACCAAACCGAAATGAAATTTCGATTTTTGAAAAATATTGTCGCAATTACTCAGAGAAAAAATTTTGTAAAAAGTAGTTTTATGACAATTTTAGTATACTTTTATGTAAAATATAAGAATAATATTATGACAATTTTAGGACACTTTTATGAATTTTAGTACACTTTTATGACGAGTTTAGGATACTTTTATGACAATTTTAGGACACTATTATGAATTTTAGGACAATTTTGAAATACTTTTATGACAATTTTATGACACTTATGACAATTTTAGGATACTTTTAGGACAATTTTAAGACACTTTTATGACAATTTTAAAATACTTTTATGAAAATTTTGGTACATTTTTTAGACAATTTTATGACACATGACAATTTTAGGACACTTTTATGACAAAAAAAACTTTTATGACAAAGAAAACTTTGAGCGAAATCAAAGGGGGTCGGGTAAAAAATTTGTCGATTTAGCATGGAATGACTCCTATATATAGTGGTATTTTTTGTTGAAACGTGATTTTACACAAAAAAAAAACCGAGTAAAGTTCGGTCACTCAGGTACGGAAAATTAATTGAGGCTCGATACATCGATTCGGGCGATATCAATAAATATCATTAAATTATTACATCAATTCAAAACAGCTAAATTTGTTCTATCAATAAATGTAAAACAGTTTTTTTTTGGATGAAGCAATTATATAACATTTTCAATTTTCATTTGAAATTGTTCACAAATAAATGATAGTTTTAAAATTTTACCAAGACCTGACTAAAAAACCAAGAGCATTCTGTATTAAACATTTTATACATGATTTGTGGTGGTGATATAAATTCAAGAAATGGGCACATGTGTTAGAAAAAAAAATTTTTTTTTTTCTATCAAGTAGTTTAGAATCCATTAAATTAAACTGCGAGCGTCAGAAAAAAATTGAAGGAGGATGAAAACGTAAGGGTCGATCAGTATAAAACTATTCTTCTCAGTGGTTTTCCATTATTCAAAAGCGCGTCTTATACATTGACGTCGAATATCGTTCACAGACTACTCGTTTTCTGACATTTCAAGATTGCCAGCAAAACAATGTTTTTACGTTTTTTAAAATTATTTTTAATTTCACCGTGTCATAATTTTTTTTCTTACCATGATAGTTCACATTTTTCTCGTAATTCAACCAACATTTTCTATATCGATATTATTTTCATCATTAATTATTTTTAATAACTCTATTGAATTAAAGAAAAACAATGGGGCAAGAAATACAAAAATTTGTAATAATAGCAGCCTTTATATTTTAAATATATATACGTATAACATTGTAGAGTGGGTTTCGTTTCGATTTGAAATCATTTCTTTCTTTGCCACAAGAAACTATTCCATGAAGAAGTTACTCTCCGGGCGTTCCAATTTCGTTTTCCACGATAGAAAAGAGAAACAAAGACAGTGAAAGATGGAGCTAAAGAAAAACGTTTCGTCTCTACAGCATTGCCCTCAATTGAAAATTCAATTTGCTTTACATAAACATTGAAATATAATTCTCGTGATGAAGCTAAAAAAATTTTAGCAAATAATATTGATCGAGGCCTTATATTTTTATGTGTATTTACAGAAATTATTCTAAAATAGCTCTTTTTTCGAACACTAAAATTTTTCATATTTTTTCATTCTTAATATAATCGTTAAAGGCAACCAAAACAAGGTTGGATGTCTGCTGATCTCAGTATTGTTTTTCCAGTAATTATTTTCATTCCTCAAACTTGACGACTATTTAGCATCAGTATAAGTTGTTTCAATGATGTTCAAGTGTTTTTATTTACTTCGATGTAATAACAATTAGATTTGAATGATGTGCATAATTGAACAGTATATAGTTGTAGTGCGAAAAGTTAAAAAAAAATGCTTTAATAGCAAACTAAACTAAACAGCGCAAAATGATTTTCAACAAGTTTAAAATAATAAGAAAGTAATTATCAAAAAAATTAATTTTGTTGTAAAGAAAGCAAAGAAACTTGATATCAATTGTTGTAAGTATGTTATTGACAGAAATTTATACAGGTAAATTTATTACAAAAATATCTTAAAAAGCACCCCTCGTTTTTTTCTTTACAATAAATGATTTTTTTTGTTAATTACTTTATTAAGTTTAGAACATAGTAAACTTAGTGAAAATCGTTTGCAATTATTTTGTTTTTCTAATTTGATTTGCTATAGAAGTTTTCTATTTAATTTTTGAAACTGTTACTAATTTTAAAGTTTTTTAAATGAACTGAAAACCAGGCGGGTAAGATTATAGTACTCTACCTAATTAAAAGAGGACAATATTTACTAAAATTATGTGGATAGTATGCGTTTAACGTGTAAAATTAGTTACTTTTTTATCCTGATGGTCTTCGTCAGGACACTAGGATTAGGTTAGTAAAATATTGTAATCTTATCTGTTATTAATACGTGTTTAAATTTAGAAATTAATTGAACGTCTTGAAGTTGATAAAAATTAGATTAAAAGATTCCTTTACATAGTTACAGGTCGAGCTAAAATGTTTTCAATTTTCTTGCATTAGGCCTCAGTCTCTTTCCGTGTAATAGAAAAACCTCTGATCCTTTGTATGTGTAATAAATACATTTATGTTTATTTGAATGTATTACGTGTATATTAATTCATTTTAAAATCATACAATTTCATTTTATTTTTAACAATGCACAACTGCAAAGCAGTTTAAATGAAAACAATATAGAATAAGTCAAAAATGACAGCTCGGTGATGGGAGATTAAATTCATTGGACTGTTAAATTAAACGTAATTTGTATCGAAATTGTATAACTCTTTCATACGTTTGTAATTGACGTTTTCAATTTTACAATACCATATATCTATATAAAATAATCTAGTATTAAATAGGGGGAAAAAAATTGTTATTCAAATCCTGTGAAAACGATCTACTGGATAATTCTGTTTAAAGCGTTACTACTGCGTGTTCATAGACACAATAGAATATTTTTCGTTTGATATTACAAGAAAGTGAGAAGAAGAATGCGAATAAAAGAGAGAACTGCAAAGAATGGGAGGATAGGGTTGATCGAATTTTGAGTAGACTCATGGAATTGCATTATTCAAACGGTCGTAACACTTTTGCTCCCTTTTGACGGTTCTCGAGATTTCTCTATTTTCTCTATCTAACCTGCTGATGCAGGTGTCAATCTGTTTTTTCTTTACTCTTTTAACCTCAGTGACTTTGAAGTAATGTAAGAGAGACAGAAAACAGAAATATAGGAGGTAGGTCGCCATTTTGTCTAATATTCTCGTGCTCTTTCACCCTATTCGATTTCAGACACTCTGTTAAAATACTAATACACTGTTGGAAAACGCCGACTGAGTTAAGTTCTGAGGCAGACACATTAGACTCTCAAATTATTGAAAGCAACATCACCAAGAGAGATACTCTCTTTGCTAATGGCAGCCGAAAGCACTTTGCCTAGATTCAAGATAGCCAGTAATATAGCCAACGCAAAACTTTAAATTCACCATTATCCGGCTTATCTAATTATCTTGTATATAAATATAAATTATTTTTTATTTATCATATTCTTTTAGAGTTGATTCGTTTTTATAATTTTAGTTTTATCTAATATATATAATTGGATATTTTGTCGAAAAAATATTTGAATAGTGTTGTTTATTAAATTCTCAGAATTTATTGTACTGGTAGTTTTATTTTATGGGTAAGATTTAAACCTACAATTGTTAAAAGTCGTATCTTGATTGTCAACTTGACTGAAAGCTGTAACATTTCTTAAATGCGTACTTTGGATGATCGTATAACTTGAAATATAATGGCTGAAGAAATTGCGATGCTGCCCATACCAATAAAACAAACGGGAATATTTCGCACTTGGATTTTTCTTATGCGCATTACTTGTATATCATATAAACGATCAAATATCATTTTCAGTATGAAGCTATTATAGACACACAACACAAATTTTATTTCAAGTTCTTTGTTACTGACATTCTGATAAAGTGGTGTAAAAAAATTCAAATACATACTTAGATACTTATTTATGATTTTCATATTTTCTAATTTTCTGCTGGATTCAAATTTTCAAAATCTTAGCTTGCTTTATATAATCTAGGATGTAACACATGCCAACATTTTAATATCTATGATTTTTTTTTTCTTAATTATTTCGGATTATTTTTGAATTTTCATGAGTGTGTATATTATAAATAACTAGCTATTACCCGCCCGCTCCACTGGGCACTTTATAGAATTGTAGTTTTAGATCTAGATTTGAAATTTAATTGAAGTATTGTTTTGACTTGCACAGATTCTAAATTCCATCGGATTGGCCTGTACCTTCTATCTATGTGATTATTCTAGATAATATTTATTGTAACTTTCAATGTGCAATCACTATAACATTCCCGTGGCTTTCTTCAAAAAATGAATAATAATTGACAAGAAGAAAAAAATTTGAAATGAGCATTAAAACTTTCGGATAAAGTAATTGCAGGTCTCGTAAGTAAAGTTGAAATCTGCCGAGCTTCAAATGCGATGAATTTTGTCATCAATTAAAATTTTCTCCATATTATTTGCACATATTTTTTACGAATTTTCTTAAAATAAGTACCCAAATTTCTATTCCACAGCTCAAGTGCTTAAAAAATGCATTTATTTTAACCAGTTACATTCCCGCGATCCCGTAATAAGAACAATTCATCGTTTATGTGATCAGCGAATATAAAGTATATGTAAAATTCTTAGTCCGTTGACTGAATAGCTACATGTAAAGTTAAATTTCGGAGACCTTACAATGACTTTTTCACCGCTATTCGAGACAATTTCTACATTAAACACAAAAGGTTTCAACAAAACTTCGAGTCTATAAAAAGTTTTGTTTGGAAATGAGAGATTTTCATTGTTAACACCCCCACAATCCCTTTTGGGGTTAGGATTCAAGAAAATCCATTCTTAGCTGAACTTGACATAATACACGAAGATTCCTACCAAATTTAGGTCTGATGATCTCTACATGACAAATAAAATATTCCTATCTAATCTGCAGCTTCTAGAAGCTATATTTTGAAAATTAAGATTTTTTTGTTAACACCTACCCCTGTAATCCTTATTTCGGGTGGTTCGTCGTAAAATCCGCTCTTAGATTATTTCTACATCACATATAGAAGATTCTTACCAAATTTGGAGTCTATAAGAGCTATATTTTACAAACGGGAATTTTTCTTTATTAACGCTCCCGTAATCCCTTTCGGGGTTGGAACTTGATAAAATTTATTCTTAGCTCAACTTGACATCATACATGAAGATTCCCACCAAATTTGAAGTCTGTAAAAGTTACAGTTTGAAAATTAAAACTTTAGATTTTAACACCCACCCTCACAATTCCTATCAGAAGTTAACTCTGTTGAAATCCATTTTAGAATGATCTCTACAGGAGAAATACAAGATTACTACCAAATTTAGAGTTTTTAAAAGCTATATTTTGGAAAATAGCATTTTTTATTGTTAACACCCACTCTCGCGATTCTTATTGGAGGTGATTCATTGTAAACCCCGTTCTTACATCATTTATATATCACATATAGAAGACTTCTACTAAATTCGTAGTCCATAGGAGCTATATCTTGAAAATTAAAAATTTTCATTGTTAATACCCATCCCCGCAACCCTCTGTGGGGTGAAATATCGTAAAGTTTATTTATAAATTATTTCTACATCTCATACAAAAGATTCCTACCAAATTTGGAGTCGATAGGAGCTATAGTTTAAAAACAGGAATTTTTCATTGTTAACGCCCCCGCAACCCCCCTTGTGGGTGGAATTTCGTTAAATCCGTTCTTAGCTGACCTCTACTTGGTGGGAAGAATATTACTACCAAATTTCAAATCTCTAGGTCTTATGGTTTCAGAGATATTGTGATGAGTGACTATATACGTGGAAATCTCTCATCTATATATAGATGAGTGTGTTTTAAATGTGTACTCTTACGTAGCCTCTTATCTAAAACATTTATATTTTCTAAAAGTTATTATATTAAATAAAATATCAATAATTATTATTAAATACATTCGTTTTTATTATGAGATTTTTTCGATACATTAAAATAATCCTAAATTTGTAAGAATTTATTTTTTATTATTTCTAGTAATCTCAAGAGCTTCCCAAGTAACATGTGCTTGAGCAAGATTTTGGTGCCAGCGTCTTGAGCAAAACCCCTAGTTGCTAGTGTCTTTTTCTACAAATGGGTCTTGCTCAAGTTTATTTAAAAAAACATGGTTCAAGATTTATATATAACTATCTCAAGACATCTTGTGCAAGAATATGAGACAAGTCTAAAGCAAGGTGCATTGAAAAACTTTCTGACGTATTTTTTGTACCAGAAACTCACAACAAAGACTTACCCATGACTTGCTCAAGATTTGCTCAAGATCCGTAATTCTCAAAAATCCACTGATTCTATACTAAATATAGGAGGGGTAGAATGATGCGAACGGTCATTCGAAAACATTTCATCTTGAGCAAATCTTGAGCAACTCTTGCACAAGTATATTTAGAATGCTTCTGGTGTCAGTCTTTCTCAATACTTGAGCTATAATGTGGCCCAAAGTTCTTGTACAAGGCTTGTCAATTCAATTTGCTACAAGTATCTGGAGCAAGACCCATAGGTAGAAAAAGACACTAACAACTATCGAAATTGAGACCAGATTTGCTCAAACCTTGAAAAAGATTGCTATATGGGTTTCGCTATAAAATTTATGTCAGTAATTTTTTTCCACCTAACAAAATATCCACATGCAGTAGTTTTGGAGGTACAAGCTTAAATGATCTGCAATTTTATTACTAATTTTCATTAAATCGCTGCAAGGTGCTTCGTGAAAAGTTATATTGTCCTTGAATTTAAACGCAATGAAGAGGCCAAAATAATCAAAATTCATAAGTATTCAAAGGACCACCCTTATTTACCATTTATTACATGTAGCATTGCCAACTACGTATATAGCTATTTGATTTTGTTTCATAACTTGTCTTCTACCCACTTTTATTTCTCTTTTGCAAAAATAATATTTCACTTTCTCTTCGACAGTAGTCAGTTGATTAAGGCAAGAAGTATTTTATTTTCATCTCGTTTCATCGCTATTTATACACTTGAAATGTAAACAAAAAATTATTTTAAATAATCCAGTTAAAATGTAGGTGATAAAGTTTTTTAACAGAAACAATATTTTATGCGAAATATTCCGATGTGCATCGAATCCCAATCAGAACTTTTGAATGATAATTATAATTATTTTTAACAAAGCAGTTGATCGTCTGTTATTTTTATTGTATATCAATCCTTTTGTTTATTTTTTAGATTTTGTGTATTAATTAAACTTTTTTCAGAATATTAGGTTTAATTAACTATTGCTATATTATTAACATATATAACTATTGATGCACAAAAAGTATGTGATAATAGCGAATGTTCGGCATTTAAATGATAATTATTGTATTTATAGATGTAATGAGATGTAGTACATATTGTTTGTTTAATTAATGAATTCGAAATAGGTTACAATGAAGCAAAATCGTATAATGCTATCGATATTTTTTTTACTGAAGTTTTAATTTACAAATTAGAGAAAACTTGGATGACAGTTTTCTCAACTTTGATTCTTTATTCAAGTCGATATCTTATATGACAGAGGTTGAAGTAATACGAAAAAGTGGTAATTTTAAAGAAGCAACAAAAGATCTAAAATAAAAAGTATTACTGAAAGTTTATAATATTTTTTTTTATAGTAATACGAAAACTGAATAATATTATGATTGATTTTTTTAACACAGCAACATTGGATATCTGGTGATTCTTTATATCCTATGTAAAATATATAATACAGTCAGAAAAAAATATCCATTGTCTCCGAGCTTATGAAGAAAAATAGTTTTTATACATTTAAAAGTAAAAAATTTCGAGATTATTAAAAGAAAACATTACTTCGTACATTTTCAATCGGTAAGATATTATCGTTTAAGTGTGTCATTCGATTTTGATGTGATTTTTAAATTAATAAAAATTAATAGAAGATTGAATCGTTTTTGTAATAACATGTACTGTATTTGTGAAAATATACTTTGTTAATTCAAATGGCTACAGATAGCACTCTCTTAAATTATTGTTTGTCTGGATATTCAGATGGTAATAAAGATATACAATCGCTAACGTGTATTAGTGATGTAACATGCATGCAAAATATGTATATTTTACGTCATGCGTGAAGATAGAACCTGTCCAGAGATAAACCAACTGACGTTTGTTGACTTCTAATCTGATTAACTTCATTATTACATTAACAAAGTTAGTAACTTCTGTGAATTTAAATTAATTATCGGTGTAATTTACGTGTAAGCATGATACGGTTAATTTCTTCAAGAGTATTTTCACAAAGCCATCTAGTATTTATCATGCAGATAGTCTCTTGGACGCATTTATATTAAGTGTTTCAACTACTATTTACTCCGAAAAACTCAGCATTGTCTTAAACTATCGATTCGTTTTATCCAACAGTACACGTTGTTTTATGAATTTATTGCTAGAAGGTTTATGTAGAGTTTTAGAATGTCAGTACTTTTTTACTACTGTAAGTATACAGAAAATTACGTTTATAATTTCACCGTTCTATGATTGAGTTACAGAACTGTTATTTTTGATGAAAGCGAAATTTTGGTACACCAGAAGAGAATGAAGATATAAAACATTAAACGAGGCCATAAATTTTGCTTATAACTTTTATTTGCTACAAGAATATCTTAAAATTTAAATAGAATTAATCTAGCTGAATTTGAGAAAAAAAGATATTTTTCAATTTTTGGTTGTCTTAACGGTGAAACATTTTTCCTGAGGTAAATGAAAATTTTCAAGCGTTACCATGAAAACAGTTACCATGTAGAAATCAACAATTTTCAACAATTATATTTCTTAGCTGGAGAAATCAAATTTTTTCTCACAGTAACTTTCTTTTTGGAAAAAAATTTTCTAGCAATAATGAGCAAAAAGTTTCACTTTTATCGTGCGTGAGATACATTTAACACTTTTTGTCAATTTCCACTGAGGTTGTAAACTATCTTGTGTAAAGTCTTTTAATGAGTTTTCAGCCATTACCAATTTAAATCATTTGTACCGATTGTGTAGTTTTTTTATAAAAAAGCATGTTTTTGAAATTCTATGTAGACTGGAAATAAAACTTAATAAATCAATAATCTATAATGAAAGCTTTAATATGATATTTAAGCCCTATAATTTGAGCTCTTCACATGATTATTGTTTCTATTAATGAAACTTAAGGTTTAAATGATAGATAAGCAATTAGTGGTTTATTAGTAGGCAATTAGTAGCTCCATATCAGACGTATTGAAACTAATAGGGGAGGGTGGGGCATAACGGCCCACTTAAGCTAGTTATTTCTTTTTGTGTTTTCTAACCATTACATTTGTTTATTATCCGTCTATTTCGAATAAATCAGTCGGAATTTTGCAGAAAATCGAAAAAGAATTTTTTTTTCTGGAGCATGACGGCTCACTCCCCAAAAAAAAGCATACAAAAAATTTTTTTTTTTACTAAAGTCATTACCATCAAAATTTGGAGATTCTCCTCCCAGAAAAAGTTGCCGAGGGCAAACCACGATTTTTACAAGTCTGAAGTATCACCAAAAACTCAAAGAAAAAAAAATCAAAATGAAACAAAAAAAAAAAGGACCTCAGTTAAACAAAAAAAAAGTAAAATAAAACCAAACCAAAAAATTTGTAAAAAAATGCTTAAACCATAAAAATGATGATTGCCATTGTCTTTATTGTATTGGACTTTATTCAGAATCCACAGAGTCTTGGATTCAATGTAAGAATTGCAATAAAAAATAGTCTCAGGATTTTTGCGTAGGTATTGACGAAGATTATTCCGACGAATATATCTGTGATCATTGCAAATAATCGTATATCGACATTCTAAGTAGCAAATGGTCTAACTTCATTTTAAAGAATCTTCCATTTGAGCAAAAATACAATTAGTTCGAAATTTATTATCACTTTAATAAAGCATTTAATATTTAATAGAGGTATAATATTTTTGCTAGGATTATTCAAATAATTTATCAGCGAACTATAACTGCATCAAAATTAAAAAAAAATCACCTTCTATAAAATGAGAAGTTAGACCAATTGCTAATTAGACCGTCGACATCAAATTATCTCGATGTGATTTCTTAATTATCGAAAACTTATATTTCATGTTTTATTCAAAATTTTATTTTTTTTTTAACATTTTTAAAAAATTATTATAAATTTTATTATAAAGCTGGTAATTAGTTTTAAATAAATATTAATTACTAATATAATTAATTCCTTTTATTGCAGTTAGAGGTTTTAAACCAACGTAAAAGAAAAAGTACAGAGATGGTATTCGGCAAATAATTGGTTACATTAGTTTACGTTAATTGAAATCACATGTTGAGTCTTCAGATTAAGCTTTTAAAACACGTAATATTTTGAACCAGACCTTTTTTTTTTTATATATTTTTATTAATTCTAAATTAGAAATATGAATAGCATAGAGTAAGACATCCTTGAAGGAACTCAAATAGGAGTTAATAATACAATTAACTTATTGCTTTGATTTGAAAAAACTGTGTTTTAAATTTTTTACCAGCCATATAATTTCATTTTTTGTTAAATTTTGCAGGTCAATCACATTTTTTCCTATTTCATTTGACCTGAGATGAATATAATTGACCTGAAAAGGCTTAAAAAAATTAATTCTTAAAATTTTTCACAATTAAAAAAAAAAAATGTTTTTTCGTTACAATTTTTTTTTCGAGTGGTCTAGTATACCCCATATATCACATATCGGCCCAAAATATCATAAAAAAATTATAGAGGTCATAACTTGACGGAAAATAAAAAAAATAAATTTTTACCTAATTTTTGAGGTGGGCCGTTGTACCCCACCCTCTTCTATATTGTCTGAAGGTTATGAAGTTTATATTGAATCTCAAAATGAAGCACTATTTTCAACGAATTCTCAATGAAAGTAGGTCTTTTTAGACACGATGCGTCTGAAATATCATAGTTTTATATCCCTTGTCAGCTCACAGAATAACATGTGGAGGAATTACGTACTTGAAATAAAAGTTTCAGAAAAAGCTTAAAATCTTAATAATTTAATATCTAACACGTCAAAAACATCAATTATCTGTAGCTATCAGGGATGTAAATTTGTGTTGAAGATTTCATTTGTACTGGTATTTTATTTTCTTCATTTAACTACTCTACTTTTGTACAATCAGTGCTTAAATGTATCAAAGGATGTTTTCACTGTGTTACTCTCCAAGCTATTCGTTTGTGAATAAATATTTTTAAAATCGTGGTTTGTTATTTCTTCTGTAATCCGTACACTTCAAAGTTTATTTTTGACAAAACAACTCAAAATATTTAAATGTATTTTTGCAAAGCAATTGAAAAAAAAATCAATAATTTACATTTTCGGAATTTTTTAAAGTTTTTTGTTTTTACACCGAGAAATAGCTAAGCTATGAAGATACTGTTACATTCTCGGAAATTTTAAATTTAATAAATAATTTTTTTAAATTAATTAATTATTAATTGAGGTATTTCGAAACGAAACTACTTCAAGATAAGAGATTTCTGGAACGTCAACGCAGCCCAGTAGACTAAACAGTCTACGTTGTGGGATTTGGACTGCGTTGATGTTCTCATAGGGTAACCTGAGATGCAACGTTGCTAAAATTCTTTATAAAAACCCATTGTAATTATTATTGAAAACGCACTCTGTCTCCAGACTTCTTCTGGAGCAGTCAGTCCGAGGACTTAGCAGATGAACAATCTCTGCTGGTCCGAGGCTGAACCTGTCAATTCTTTTCTAATAAACCAATTTAATTGTTAATAAATTAAAATGGGTACTTATTAAAACCTTCACCCAGGGTTGAGAGCGCTTACCAGTGTTCCACCCTGGTTCTTTTACCTAGAGCGCTAGCCAGCGTTCAAGTATCCTATCCGCTAAATATCCTAATTATTACCCCCAGGGTGCGAGCGCTTATTAGCTGTTCCACCCTGGTAAAATCGCCAAGAGCGCTAGCCAGCGTTCAGGCACTTTATCCATCACCTACCTGAAGGCAGGTAAATAAAAAGTAAAATATTAAAGAATTTTATGAATTAAATTTTACAAAGTACTTCACTGAGGAATCAGTGACATGACCCACCTGGAGTCTATTGACATCCTAATGAGGTCAAAATCTGGATTTAAATTATTTAAAATTAATACCCCCAAAATTTGGGAACGTAACAATACATTTCATTTTTAATGATTGGTATTATAATAGAAAATTTACATTTTCTGATAATTTGTTGCCAAAAATAGGATGATAGGCCCCACTTCCAAATGATTACCAAACATTGTCTCATTTTCCCAATACGAAAATTTAAAATCAAGAAACGAGTAGCTTTATTAAAACCACTGTAGTGACTTTTATAAAGCATAAAAAAATGATTTCAAGTAAAAGCGGAAATATAAAAGCTCTAAAATATATTCACAAAATTTAATATAATAGAGATGTGTATTCAACGATAAGTAAACATATTTATTTACTTTCTCTTATTTCTTAGCTTTGTCTCTTATGTTTCAAGGGATCTCTTACTTGGTTGTATTGTTGTAAAATAGAATGCAGATTTGCGAGAGTCTTCCGCATTGGCAAAGTTAGCTTTATGCTACCGCAGGGAACTACTGTGTTTCGATATAGGCAACGAGAAAGGTTTAGAATGAGAAAGAAAGAAGTTATGTGCAATCAATGTTCGATAGAATCTCAAGGATACGAGTGGATATTGATATTCAGGATGGAAAACAGCAAAGTATACTTATCTCAACGAAAATGCTCTGATAAAATCCAAGAAAAGAGACTTAAGATATAGAGAGATAACTTGCTCTTGCTTCACTACATTTTGAGACATTCACGAAAGATACAAAACCTATATAAGTTAGAGTTCAGAGTATGTGAACCGACGCATTGCTTTGCATACTGTAATGTACACGAATTTCCTCTTGAATTGCGTACAGAAAATATATCGCGTAATTTTCTAGAGCTGCCTAGCAACTAACGAAATTTCAGTATCAAAAGTAAGAATGAAATTGTTCATTTTTTTGATCCACTATAATGCACAGACAGAAATTTTCAGTAAAAACTTCCATTACAATCGTGGTAATTATGGAGTATTTAGCACAGCCTTATACAGTTTGTTAGTTACTGAAATAATTTTTGAAGTTTCTTCAAAGAATTTTACCAAATTCTCTTGCAAAATTTTATCAAGTATATTATGAAATAAATTACTTTAATCCCACGATTACTAAGATTGTATTGGTAAATTTTATCGAAAATTTCTATCTTTGTGCACCTTTACGTACTTAGTTCTTTCTTTTTGTATGAAAAATTGTGTGTTACTCATACCATCAATCAAAATCACTCCAAAAAATAATTATAAAAGAATAGTCTGTTGATGTCGCAGAAAAAAATGATTTCTAGAATTTCAAAATTTTTCTCGCAATGTCATTAAATCAATTAATTTTCTTCAAATCATTTTTCTTTTTATCGTTTTTTAATATAAATTGCGACTTTGAACAATTCGATTACTTATATTCTAGTCATAAATATTTATTAGCTTACGAATAAAACATTATCAACTATTTATTCTTGGAGTGTAAATTTTCAATATTTCGCCTTAAAACGGGTAATTTCATAATTGATGATGTATTAGTTGCTTAATGTTTTGCTAGATCTTGGCGGAGACTTGATGTTAAAGTGGCTAACTAGTTAAATCATTTATGTACATGCCTTAGAGCTGATGAACTATCCCTCATTGCTGGTTAAGCTTTTTTCATAACGTTGTTGCTATCGTGATAGACTGATTATTGATTTTAAATTAGGTAAAAGTAACGAAAAGATCAATAAAGTTAAGGTGAGTCTAGTTAATACTTAATTTAGGAAAATACTTGCAATGGAATGTGTAAATGAAACTATCATATTAACTCCATGCTGAAAGATAAGATGTTTGATTTCTATTTTTTTTTTTAAATAAAATAGGGGAGGAGAGGGTCAATTGAACCAAAAAAAGTTTAGCAATTTTTTATTATTGGAATTAAAATTAAATAACAATTTTTTTTTTCTTGGAATGGTAGTTTATTATGTCTACAATCATTATCACTACATAAATTAGTTGATAAGTAACGTGAATTCTTAAAAATTATTAATTTATGCAAGGTCGTCAAATGGTTCAATTGATCCCCGCTCGGGGGCAATTGAACCAATAATATTTAAAACTCAAACCCGAACACTTAATAAATAATATATTAATTGTTACTTGCTAATATTACTATTGCACATTTTTAATTAATTTAAAAATAATTTTTGTGATTTAAGCCTTTGTGAGAAAGAGAATTTTTAAAAGTGTAAACTTTTTGTGTTTTTTGCATGATGTATTAACAAATATCTGATAAACGATTAACTCTGCAGACCATCCTTGGACAAACCCGATATATTTGAGCTGCAAACGCTTGAAATATCTCGTGTGATAAAGTTTTGAGTTCTTCGAGTTAAAAAAATACTACCTTTCTGAACGTTCGAGCTTTTTAAGCTCTTAAATCTCGTAGTTGTATTTATAGATCATTTTTAATAATTTAGAATTGCGATGTTCTAAACTGCAAATAAATCAGCCGATTTTGATACGGTTTACGGCATTCAACGCAGTTTTTTTGCACTAAACAATTACATGTCACGTTTTTGAAATTTTTTGACAGCGATATCTCTTGATCGAATTAACCGATTTTGATGAAGTTTACAGCTATCGGCTTTGTTTTCTTAGGTTAAGAACTAATTGCATTATAAGAACGGTCGTTATAATAATTCAAAAGTTATTCCAAAAAAAAAAATTTTTTTTATTTCTCAAAATCTATCGGAATTACACGGTTCTAATTCTCAGAAAATTCAAGTTTTGTGGGACCCTTTAGAATACCGCAAGCCATGGTTCAATCGGTCGAGCTGTTCCAAAATTATGATGAACACACACACACACACATTCATACATCAGAATATCTACGTAAGAATTATGACAATAGTTTGTTCAGGCCCCAAAACATGAAGATCGGACAAAAACTTGATTTTCTTAATTCGGGGGCAAAACAAATTACTTCACAATTTTGAAAATCATGAATTTTAAAAAATATGTGTTCAATTCTTTATCACTCATTTTTTAGGTACAGTAACATTTTTCACATTTCAAGTATCTCATCATATTTACATGTTACATAATACTCATTGTTTATTATAAAAGTAACTTAAATTTAATGCATCATATATACGTCATAGAAAAATATAAAAGTATTTTTACGTTCTGTTTCATGACAAAATACGAATGCACAACTTAATCATTTAACTTATTTTTTCAAAGCCAAGGTACTACTGAGAATGAGTGACGTTGGGAGGGAAGCAGGGTGTTAACTTGTTATTAACAACTGTAAAATAATTAATTTTTCAAGCAACTACCTCAAAGTAAACGTCTCGCAAGTTCGCTGCAATAATGTATAAACACGCAAGGGAGTTTTGTAGAAACTTCCGAATGAGAATTTGTAATGATGACGGTTAGATAAATCAGGAATAATTTCATAGTAGAAATTGATTACATGCCACTAGGAATATATTGTCTAACTTAATATGCTTTTCACTGTTAGCTAGTGATTTTAATCATTGAGGTTGAAATTCATAAATTCATTTATTTCAATGACCTTCATGATTGTTATATCATAAATTTATTTTTGCATATGATTAACAGAATAATAAAATTGAAATATTCAAAAGTGTACACTTCATAACACTAACTCAATTTTTAATAGAATAGATTTAATTGATTACAATTAAAAAGCTTTAAATTAGACGGCATTTTTCAATACGGTACCACAAGAGCAATTCTGAAGATAAAAGAAAAAGTGTATTGCACGGAGAGAAAAGAATAGATCTTGTTCCTATGTTAGAATGGTAACTATTACTATGTTATATAGTAACGGAAATTTTTGTGAGAATGCTGTGTAAATTAGGTGATACAAATCTTAGAAATTGTGACAAAAATATGAACAACCACTCATTCGTTGCGAAATTAAATTCTGAACATAATGATGTTGTTTTTTCATTTTTTTTTTGATAAAAATTTCAATTTGTTAATAACAAAAAACAGAAATAAAATAAAAATCTCAGTTTCTCGCAAATAACTCAATAACTATAGGTGATATCGAAAATCGGAAAAATGATCCCTAAAAAAGTAGGAAATTTCTGAAAAAAAGTCTCGACTCCCTAAACTCTAGCCTAAAATACAGCAACAGTTGCGCCGTTATTATTATATAACAAATTCGACTCATTAAATAGTAGTAATAATTCAGTTGAATTTTCACAGTAACGTTAAATTTGTATTTGTCAAAAATTTATAAAAATATATTGTTGATTTTGGTTACATTGTATTTTGAAAATGTTTTTTTTTTATTTTAATTTTTTTTGTTTTTATGTAAAGTTTGTTCATAAATGAAAACTCTTAAAATTCAGTGAGCACACACGGCACTTCGTCTCCCTTTTTGCTACAATGAATTCGCGTTTGCATTCACGTCAAAAATACTCGGTACTTTTCTACCAGAGAAAAATATTGACAACAACACATTCATATTTGTGTTATGTACGATTAAAAAAAAATAATATAGAAACGCTACACTAAAAGTAAAATTGAAAAAAGTAAAATGCAAAATATAAAGATGGAAAAAGTTTAACAAAAAGGAGAAAAATTTAAAGGAAAAGAAAAGGTGGACAAAAAAAATCAAATACTCTTAAGATGTATGTTTCTCCGGGTCACGAGAGACGTCGACTCTTTGACACGAGTTGTCGACTAAATGTGAAGTCATGAGAAATAAGAGAAATGAAAAGAAAAAAAAAAAACGCTGCGTCAACAAAAATCTGGGTAGGAATTCTTTAGGATTTTATGTTTACAGTGGTCGTTCGTGAAGGCCATTCCCGCATTTCCGCACGGCAAAAGCTCCTCTATGTTTGTTTCATGTCGTAACCATTTGGTCACCTGCCATCAAGAGAATGAGACGACATGCTGTAATAATAGTAGTAATAATGATGATAAAAATAACAAAAATTTTTAAATATTTTCGGAATTTTTTTACGCTTATACTTTAACGTTGTGAATATTTATACTCTTCAATAAATTATATAATGCATTGGCGTGAACATTATATGGGATTTATTTAGTCTGATGTTTTGTTAGGGTTTCATCAGAGTCGTTTTATTATACAATTACAATACGAAATATCTACCTGTCAAGTACTTTTATGGTTTCCTCTATCAAATCCTTTAACAATCACAGTTTTGGTAATTTTATTGACTTCTGTTTTGTCATTTTGACAAACTAAAAGTGATTATGATTAATTTAATATTTAGAAGATTAGTGAAAGTGTGAACTTTTTCTTGTTCTTTTGAAGTATTGGAAAAAAATTGTCACAATAAGGGTATAATGTCGTAATATCGTTTGTGTAAGCTCAAATAAACTGAAAGAGAATAAAAAAAAAAACAATATTTTCTTTAAAATTTCACGTTTGATTCAAGAATTAAAGACCTTGAATTTTTATTCAATAAATTAAAATTTTTGCATGAAGAGTAGAAAGTTTTTGATCTAAGAATTTTACTTTTCAACGAAATACTTTCTTATTAATTTCTATTCGCGAAATATATTTTTCTCAAGAATTACCGTGAAAAATAATTTTGATGTAGCCAATTTTTATATCTGGCTATATAAATGATCTGATTTAGTCATGTAAGATCATATCACGCTGTATATGAGATAAAATATTTATTTATTATAATTTTTTAATTTTTATAGAAATGGATACGTCAATATCAAATAAGCTCTTTGGGAGAGTAAAGAGAGTGATTATTATTTTAGAACTTGTAAGAAGGACTCTCTTGTGGGGAGACGATTCAGCGATTCTGCGCCTTCCATCGGAGATTTTCCAAACTACTTAGGTCGAAAAATAACACATGGGCATATAACCACTATATCAAGTCATGTCAAACATGCAATAAATGCAATGAAAATATGAATGGTAATAAGCAATTACTATTTAACCAACATTTAAAAAAAAATTTTTTTTTTGATGGCACATTAGTGTTTAGAAATGTTTGTTTGATAAAAATACACTGACATAAAATATTTTTTTTTTAAATATTGATTGAAAAATGATTGATTATTATCTATATAACATCATCTATATAATGTGTTTTATAGATGAAACGAAATTGTTTTCAGTTGAAAAGAATTTAGATACAAATTTAGAATCACTTCTTTTTTCGGAAAAATTGCGCTCTAGCATCAATTCAGAAATTCATTTTGTAAATACCTTAATACCAAATATCATCTTTACGAACTTATAGTATAAGTAACAAAAAAAAAACTTACTTGGCTTACTGTAGAATAATCTGCATGCCCAGTAGATGATAACGCAGATATATTGTCAATCGTACTGTTGTCGCCGAACACCAGACCCAAGAAACACATCTGTAATAAGTAATAAAAATTTTGTTATTTTAATTCATTCGAATTTGTATTAGTATGTACCATACAGAGTTTTTTCTACACGCGAAATGAGAAAATTCAAAAAGGTTAACATTCAAATGTTAATGTTGATGATATTTAATTTGCCGGGTCTGCATTCGAACTTATTAATCCGTATTTAAACTTAAAAAAAAAATTTTCTTCTGTACTTAATTTCCTATTCAAATTATTTTTCATCTGTTTTAAGTCGTAACAACCTGTCAGTACAATAATTAAGCAGCTATGAATATTTTATGCTGTTTCTAATCTAATGGGACTTAAAAGTTTGATGTTTTTAGTCTAGTTAATCTGTACTTGAACTTTATGTATTGTTTTCAAACTCAATATGAAATCTTATACTGTTTTTGATCTACAATTTTTACTCTTTATATTCGAAGGCCAAAAGTCGACTAAGATGGTGACTCATAATTTTTTCGAGTCTTAAGCATCTTATTAAAAATTATTGTAAGTCACATTTATTTGAAAAAATAAATTAATTTATGATCTATTCATGCACTCTCTTTTTTTTTATAAACTGATCGTTAATTATAATCTTATATCTATCCACTCTTATAATTTGGATCAAAAATATGAAAATATATCATGTAAGCAAACTATTTGTAACGTGATTGGCCAACTATATCGTAAGCATGAAAATATATGCAAACCCTAAACTCAGACGCGCGCTTGCGCGCGCAAATTTGAATTCTAGTCATATTTATTTGTCATGGCTTAACATTTCATAGATAACAAAAGTTATGTATCTGCGAATATTAGTTGCAATTAAAATGTTGACCAGATGACTAGATAAATGTAAAACGTTATACTTTCACGCATTATTTAATGAGCAGTATTCACTCTTTGGTAGTGCAAAGGATACCGTTTGGTATACATTGCACAACGAAATAGTGAATGTCTCTATTTCAGTTTCATAGAATGAAAAGCCGTGCTCCATGGAGAACCTTCGAGGAAATCAATGAAATATTATAAATATTTTTATTTTTATTATTATTGTTGTTATTATGATAGCGATTATTATTATTATCGAATTTGTAAAACAGTCTGATTTTAATCTACAGACGATCAAAAACTGCCTAAAAATTATGGAAAGTTTTGGTCTATTTTTGACCTTGACGCAATCAAAAACAGTCAAATGATTGTGACAAAAAAATCTAATTTTGGTCTATTTTGTCTATAGAAACAATTGAAAACAATTTTATTATAATATTAAAAATGGTCTTGAATTGGTCTCAATTGGGAATAGTACAGGCTAAAAAAGTTTTAATTCTTATAGGGTACAAGACCCCATTAGTGGCGGAGACGCCATTACTGACACTTTCTTTGATTTTCATACTTATTCAATTAATTAAATCATTAATTTCTTTTATGAATATATTATTTCTAATCTTTAAAACCTTTAGATCAAAAAAATTTTTAAGTTTTATTCCAAGTAGAACATTTTTTCATTGAAAGAAAAAGTGCCACTAATGGGGGTTAAAGGTGCCACTAATGGGGTCTTTTAATTATAACATAGATACACACAATAAAGTTGAATTGAATGAAAAATAATAAAAATTTTCATTTATCCTAAAACAGATAAAATTTTTTGACTCGGGAATTTAAATTGAATAAAAAATATTAAAAATTTTTATTTATCCTAAAAGAGATTAAATTTTTGACCCGGGTTCATTCTTCGTTTACTTTTCTGATGTATCAGGTGAGTGACATGAAAGGATGTACATGAAAGGAATTGCATGCAATATTGAATTCACGCTCCTATCAGGTGAGTCTAAATTAATTGTTCTTTGAGTTCATTCCATGACATATCATTTTATTTTTAAATCAAAATGGGAAATTCTGTAGATTCAAACAATTCATGGGTATTGTTAGAAGTTTATTAATAACTCACAAATTTATATAACTGTATAGAAAATGATCAAAAATATCGATTATAAAAATTTAATTGACGAGTACAGAGGTGTTATAACAACAATGTAAATTGTTTTTTTTTTTTTTTTTTATGATAAATATTTCATCGTCAAGAACATTCTATTTAAAAAACAATATTCTTAATATTAATGTTTAATGATCATTATTTGAATCTTTTCTTCATAAATTAATATTTATGAAAATATTCAATTTTATTTCTTAACAGCTGAATTAGCGGCAAAAAATTCATAGGTTACCAAGTAAAAAAACACTTACCCTTTATAATATATTTTTTTTTATACTTTTACTCAACTCAACAATGGTCTTAAATTATATTAGGTTATTTTATTAAGAACTATCATTATTCATAAATTTGAATCGATAACTATCATTAACCGTAAAAATTATTTGATATGAAAAACGTTAACCAACGAAAAAAGAACTCCTGTCTGTTGCATAGAGGTATTTATTGACACACTGTCTAGGAGCAAAATATTTTAGTTTAAGAGTTCCTTGGGTAAGAAATTTTTCTTCTTTAGTACAAAATTTTACTTTCTAGGATTATTTGGAGGTTTAAAAGTTAAAAATTTGATTTCAATCATCTTGCAAATTAAAAATTAAAAATATATATAATTTTTATTGAATTATATTAGCTAATCATTTTTATAAGTAATTTGTTTCAAGTCTCGAAGAATTGATTATAATGTTAAATAAATTTGCCATACATTATCGATCAAACAGATACAGAGTCGTGATTTTTATTAATATATTATTAAAAAATAAATGGTTTGTAATAAAAGATTAACGAGTAACGCCCCCATAGATCCTCTATCAATTTAAGTAAATACCGCGGCCACTTTTAGCAAAGAAGGGAATGAAAAAAAATATTCATTTTTTATTTCGAACGGTATTAGATCCTTTTAACCTATATACTGGTCATCATTTATATTCATTGTGTGTATAGGTACCAACCAGTATCGGACCGGAATCCTGAATGTGTAAAAGCTTTTTGTTGAATTTATATATATATATTGAATAAAACGATGTGACGAATATAGAAGGATATAAAGATTTAAACTCAAGATATACCCTCGTGATCCGCCCAAAATTTAACGAGGTGTTGATGCGTTGATTCGTGATACGGTTGAACTTCATGATTTCATGCACGAACTATCTCGCGTGCCACGCATGCGGTTGCTCTCGTTCGGTTTAATTAATTTTATAATTAAAGGGATGTTATCCATCTGAAGTATATATACGTTTTCAATTTATTTTTAACCATTCAATTTATCATATCCAATGCTATTCTATCACAAACTAGTAAGTAGTATCTTAAAAACTAATATTTAATACAGAATTTTGATTGTGATGAGGATAATCGTATTAAACACTTAGTTGTATTTTTAATTAATTCTGAAAATGAGGATAATTGGAGTGAGTGAAAAATAATTTTTAGTTATTTCACGATTTTATTTTGGTTAATTTAGGTAAAAATGTAGATATAAGGTACCGGCGGGTAATAAGGCCTAGCTAACGGCGATTTTGAAAAAAATCGAAAATATTGCATTTAATTATAGCAATGTATCATTAATTTTTAAATTAATACATTAGCCGT
>JZSA01000394.1:0-103555 GCA_000956155.1 Cotesia vestalis | reverse complement strand
TAAATAAATAAATAAATAAATAAATAAATAATTATTCGAAAGCGGTGCTACCTTATTTATAGCAATTAAATATCGAAAATTAGACATTCAAAAATTTTTTTTCCAACTAAATTTTTTCTTTTGAATTATTTTATTTTTCATGAAATGTGAGGAAAAAATTTGTAATAGTTAAAAAAAATTCAAGATATTACTGTCATGGGTTGAAAAATTGTAGAACCTATATCGAAATTATTACCGTAATTTTTTATGATAAATTATTACGTTCACTAAAAATCGGAAAACAAAATCAAGATTCTAAGCCAAGATTCATTTGGAATTATTATTATCTTATTTTTTGACTCGTGTGGGAATTTATTTTTACCGTGCAGCCTTACAAAATCCGTAAATGAAATAACTGAACGAAAGAACCCGATAATAATAATAACTTAGTTCTTGTTGAAATTAATCCATGCTCTTAAAAAATTGTAAAAATATAACTTCTAAAGATGAATGAGATCGTAAAAAAATGGGCATCGGTTAGACCTCTAAGCGGCCGGTGGTCTTTGAATTTAAGTGGGATGAGCACCGTGAATTGTTGGAATTGTAAACCCACAGCGAGGGTGCATCTTTTCGATGCGCCACACAGATTGTTAAAACGAACTTAACTGATCAATTAGACTGTCTATTAATGCTATGAATTCAAGGTAATAAAATATATTTAAATAACTGCTGACTTCATTCATATATTTTGTCTATTAAAAAGTATAATACCCCGGAAATTAAATTTAATAGAATGTTTCGCTTTATTTAATTAAAATTATTAATTCAAATTCAGCATTGTTATATTTATTTTTGTGTTGGTAGATTTTAGATATTAGTAACAATGTAGTATAATTATATAGTATAATATGTTTGCTTTCTCTTCCTATCCATATTACAAATCTTATAAGTAGACGTTTTATCTGGACGATGAAAATTGGTTGAAAGGTTGAACTGAGTAATTTGGTAAGTCTTCAATACTTGGAATAATTTGCGATCGGATAAGCGTCAAGACGATCAGCACCTCCTAGTATTCACAAATTGCTTTCCGATTTGTCGATACGATAGCGTCAGGCTGTACCGGTCTGAGTCTTATCATTTTATTTTTATTTGTTAGCCTACAGTTGGATTCTCTAAGCTTTAACTTTTTTGAAAAAAAAAATTAATTGTTATAAAAATCGTAAATTTTGCAAAACGACTCACAAAAGTTGGATCGATTATTGAATTAAAATTTTTTCTGTTTTAATTCACAGCCTGATCGAATTTCCAACAGTAACGGAGACGGTAGTAAAAAACAAGAAAAAAGACCATTTGGCAGCCGAAACGGTGGAAGATTCCAATCTCGCTAAAGTTTTTGAACAAATTATATACAATTGTTTGTTTAATTTTTATATTAGTAATGATTTAATATCTGAAATCAATTTGGATTTATGAAAAATAGAGGAACTGAAGATGCTTTTACTACAAACTTTATTTAAAATAATATTGATAAAAAACTTCCAACAATATTATCCTTCCTTGATCTTGCTAAAGCCTTTGATACTGTCAATCATAAGAGATTTTATTAGATAAATTATGGAGACGTAGAATTAAAGGCTTACTACACCAATTACTAAAGAATTATTTAACAGATAGAAGTCAGTGCGTTAAAATAAATAATATTAGAAGCGAATATAACTATGTAAAATTTGGAGTTCCTCAAGGAACTATACTTGATCCGCTCCTATTTATATTGTTTATTGTTAATATTGATAATATCTTTAATGTATTACCTAAAAATGCTCTTGTTTCACATGCTGATGATACAGCGGTAGTATGCTATGGTAGAAACTGGAATAAAGTTAGTCAATGTCTAAATAACTCGTTAAGTAAATTAGATATCTGGTTAAAAAATAACCAACCATCGCTTAATATTGAGAAGTCCACTTTTGTTATTTTTGGAAATTATGGAGATAGCATACAAATCAACTTGCGATTGTTTATTCATAACAAAAAATTAAAAAGAGTTGATAATAGTAAATATCTAAGAGTATTTTTCGATTCTCATACGAAATGGAATAAACGTGCAAGCAAACTTATGAAAAAAATTAAGTATTTTAGTTTTCTATTTTATAAACTAAGTAATTGGATCCAACCGTAGGTCTTAGAAACTATTTATCATGGCTCGTTTGAAAGTGTAATAAATTATGGTATCATTGCTTGGGGTGGGGCATATGACAATTCCCAAAAAATGACATCATAATTTATTGCGCAGTAATTAATAAATAACCTGAGTATAAATTATAATGTAAGACCATTGTTCAACCTTCTTTTATTCAAATATCTAATATTCGAACAAAAAAATTTTTTTAATTCAGGCCGAAGTACCGTGAAATTATCGATTTTTTTAGTGGTATTGTTGATGTAGATATGTAATTTCGTCCTCGGGTTGAACAGAACCGGCACGCCTGTCGCAATATCCTGAAAGAATTTTTGAAATCAAACTGCGACGAGATTCGAACCTGGGTCGTCTGCATGAGTCTCGAACATTACCAACTGCGTTGCAAGCCGTTATTTAACTAAGTAAATTTAGTTTAGCTATTCGAATGATCAACAAATATTTTATTTCTATGTATACCACCAAACGGCGGTGATGCGGCACTTGTAAAATAATTAAAATTGTCACGGCTGTAGTGAAGCGGTGGTGCGGTGCTTAAAAAGCCGTGCAGCGCTGTTGCGGCGGAGTTCTGTTTTTACTCGGGTTTGTTGTTAATACTCTTTTATATTATTATAACGATTGTAAAATATTGTACTCTGAAAGAATACTTAATACTTGTAATAGACAGTTAATTTTTCCTAAAATTACGAAGACTATCAACACCAAAAATGCTTACTATGTAGCAATAAAATATTAAAATAAACTACCGAATGAGTTAAAAACACTGAATGTATCTAAGAAAGTCCTAAGAAGAAAAATTTGCAAATTTATTAGAAATCTGAATTGTTAGAAACTTATGATTTTATCTACACTCTAGAGACGACTGTATAGAAATTTGTTTTATGAGATTTGTAATTTTGTGCGTTTCATTTTTATTGAAATTTTCTTAACTTGTAAAATGTATGCATAATTTTTTGTATTTTTCTTTTTTTTTTCTGGTTTCTATGCACTGATTTTAATGCACCTCTATAGAATTTATATCTAGAAATAAATAAATACATATAGCTAATGAATTAAAAAAAAATTATTGAACACAATTAAACTGTATTTAATTACGTTATTATTTACTGATCACGTTGACAATCACCATGTCTCACAATTAGATTGAGGGATTCTGTATTTACATGAACAAGAGGATGAGAAATACAGGCCACATTGAAATAAATTCATTTTCAAGGTTTGTGATTCATGGTTCAATTGCCAGAGAATAATTGAATAACCGAAACGTTACGCGTTTTCCATTTATTTAGCGCTACCCAAAGATTTTTGTTTTATTTTATTTATCAATTAAGCTTTGAAAGCATTTAGAGTTTTTTTTAAATCACTTTTATGCATACATCCACATAAAAATAAGTTTTTTTAACATTTTTATTTTATTTTGCGCAAATTTGTTACATAGAAGAAAAATACAAAATACTATTTCATGTATATTATATTTCAACGTTTCAATATTTTTCGATATGTATGGTTTGTTTAGAACAGTAAATTTTGAAATGCATAAAAGTACTCAGAGGATTATTATTATTTAACAATTGTGAATATTTTCGAACGATCACCTAATGGCTTATGGCTTGACCAATTAATTATTTAGTTAATTTCTAGAACACGGCTTATTTTATCATTATCGTTAATTGATTGCCAATTACATAATTCTGTTGCTTAATAATAAACACTAGTTTAGTTATATATATTTTGTATCGTTATTTTAATTACTACCCTCATTAATCTGATGATCATACAATGTTGTTTTGGATGAATAATTAATTGAACAAATCAATGATCTAGTGACGAAATTAAGGAGGCTAGATTTTGCTCATTATGGTTCTGATAAAGTGATGATACCGTTCGATGCTTGAGTTATAGATTTTTAATAATTTATTCCGCTATTTGTAAAGTTTTAAAGAGGGATTTAAATTCGAAAAAAGTGTTATTTGACATAACTTCGAAATTGCTTGTCGAATCATTTTTTAAGTCAGAAGTTCTTTTTAAGCTCAAAAACTACATTGAGTGCCGCAAACTGTTTTAAAATTGTTTGATTCGTTTGGGAACATAAAAAAAAAAACCATTAGATTTTCGATCTCTAAAATTTAGTAGGAGCAATTAGTTAGCCTCAAATTTAACACCTTACTGATAAAAAAATTGACTTGACTCAAGAGCCAAACTCTTGAACCAAGAATTCCATTTTGAAGAAAATGATTTTCTTGAGTCAAGAGAATAAATTCTTGAGCTAAGAAAATTTTCTTGAGTCAAGAATTTATTCTCTTGACTCAAGAAAATTATTTTCTTCAAAATTGTATTTTTGGTTCAAGAGTTCGGCTCTTGAGTCAAGTCAATTTTTTTATCAGTGCATAAATAAATATTGTTGCTCGAATAATGACCGAGATATTGAAGGTTAATGATGGAGTTAATGCTAGCTTTACAGACGTTAATAGTTATATCTGTGAGCTCAAAGAGATCAAAACTTTACGATGGTAAATTTTTCGAGCGTTTTGAGTTTGAATTTGTATACCTTTAAAATTTTCAAAAGTTGATTGCGTGTAGTAAAATGAAAGAGAACATCAAAATTAACCTATTAAGTAATATAAAAAATTGTAACGCTTAAAATCTTGATAACTTCTTAAATAGATTCATATTATCCGTTAAGAATTGAATATTTGGAATGGTTATCAAATTTTCAGTTTAACGATAAATAATGTATGATGAAAAAATAAATGTTCTTAGGCTTCTGCATATCTTTGTAAATCGGAAAATTTTTTCTTTACGCATATGCGTTATAATTCCGGCCGATGTTCAGTTCAGTGAGAGAAAGTCACACCCCAAAATATTTAAAATAGAATTACGTCAATAATCGACAATAATAATTTTTTTTTCTGCTTGAATTATTTTAAAAATTATTATTACTTGGAAAATTGAATTATTTAAAGATCTACACAGGAAAAAGTTTTTCGTCATTGTGTAGAGTGTTAAAATTTGTGAGTAAAATATTACATTCTAATCTGAAGAATTCAACATTCTAGTGTATTAAATCATTAAATTAACACATGAGAATTTTAAATTTTACACACTAGAGTGTAATATTCAACACACAAATTTTAACACTCTACAAAATGACGAAAAAGTTTTTACTGTGTAAATATTGATTTTGAATATCAATATTTACACTAAACGCTTTTTTTTTTTTTTTTAAGTACGATATTTGATTCAAATAGTTAAATGCAATTAACTACCTCTACAGAATTATTAAAAAAATTTCCACCCTGTTTATGTTAAATTTAATTAATTTTTTTTCTTAAGAAATGACTTGGGAGAAGTTAATTAAAAATAATTGCTTTAGCATATCTTAATACTTAATGCTAAACTTGAAAGAAAAAAAATTATTCAGGTATATCTTTAGGGATATAAAGAGCGAACCTTGATGTACTACTACCAACAAAAATCATCTAAGTTTTACAACCTCATTTAAATCCGATGTCTGAATAATTTGTCGATTATTTCTACAATTTTTTAAATTTTCATTTTTCATGTACCAATTTATGTAATATAATTATATGTACAATGTACATATTATACTTAACTGTAAAAGACATCAATACTCTATTTCTTAAATTGTATTGAAAAATGAAATATCCTATCAAGTGTATAAATCGATTTTCCATGAATCTTTTTTTTCTGTACCTCATAAAAGTGTGGTAGTACATAAATATTGCTATATATGTGCTTGAACAATTTTAGAGAGCGCCTAGGGCCATCAAAACCCGCGACCCGACACCATTACCCGAACCAATCGACCTCATCTCCTATACCTTGATTATATAGCATCTGCAAGAAGCGTACGTTTATATCGTCCCTTGCTAAATGTCATTATGATATCCTACTTATTTTTTACGGGCAATTTTATATTTTATCATTCAAATATTTCCTACCTGATTTTTTGATATTTCTATTAACCTCTTTTTCTATTTTTATTTTGCATATGACTCACGACGAGCCAACGTGTGGGAGTGTTCTACTCTCAACACTCCGTCATAAGATAATTTTGTTTTATAAAATCATTCTTGTATTCTCCTTCCCCTTTAAGTTGGACATTAAATTTGTATAATTGTATAGATGTCTTAGCAATTAGTTGCTACAAAAATTTAATTTCCGTAGTTTTCAGTTTTCAGTTCACTTACTCTACACAGAAAAATATCTTTACTTGATCCAAAAAAAACTTTTTGAAAGACCTAAGATGTTTTGGAGCAAGATGAAATTTTCTTGTCTCAATCAAAGTTTACTCCAACCAAGAGAATTTTCATTTTCATAAATATTTTCTTGACCTAAGAAAATTAATTCTCTAACGAAAAAATGTTTTTTTCTCAATGTTGTATTTAAGAACTATATACGGAAAAAAGAATGTTTAAAAACTACCGTTAAAATCTCAGTAATCGTGAGACATAACATAGCTTTTCCATTAACTGGTAATTGGAATTATTTTATTATTTTTATTAACAAATTTGACCGTTAATTATCATACAATTTTACCGAGCTTACTGTGAGCTAAGCCAATAAAAAAAAAAAAAACAATTAAATTTGTATTTAAAGAAGTTAATAGATCAAATGTTGCATAATTTCTACCGATAATAGCGATTTTTATGGTTATTTTTAAAGAAAATTTGTATTTGTGTAATTAAAAAATCATAACTAATACCCTTAAGTATACTCTTTTTGAGTCCAAAAAAAAATACATTTGATAGATAAAGTTTTTTTTCTGTCAAATACGTTATTATGATTAATCCTTAGGATGAATCTTATAGTAAAAATCCTTTGTAAATTTTTCGAAAAATTTATCGTCAATATGCTTCTATCTTTTTTCTATCATATTTCCTTGTTTTTTTTTAAAGAACTATTTCGGATTCATACTCTCAAGCATCGTTACAGTATAAAAAAGAATTACACCCTAAATCTGCCGTTAAGACAGTAGAATAAGATTTCCGTAATTTCAAACTTTCTTGTTAATTTTTTTAATTATTATTCGTTTGTTTTTCGCTTCCATTTGTTTCTATTTATTTTATTGAAAGAACATGCACTTTTGGATTTTTTAAACTTTTTAGGTTAACCCTTTAATTTATCACACGTGCATGCTTGTAAGCAAGAGAAGATTCAGAGAAACAAAGCAATGACACATGTATCCGAGCTTCCATGCCAGGACATTAGGGAAATCTAGCCAGAAGAGTCCGACTAGAGAATTTAAATATTCTCAGCGCAGGTTTTCATCGAATTTATTATTATTCTCAATTTCAAATAACTTCTTTGTTTTCAGTAAGTTATTTAAACAAAAAAGACGATATCCATTTACAAAAGTAGTTCTATCTCCAATATGCATATGCAGGGCATTTTGTTCTGCAAACCTAGCTCATAATATGGGTTCATTGTATATTCGTTGACAGCTTCATTATAATGTACTGAACGTTTTTTGTCTTACACTACTCTCATTGACATGTCTTTATTTTACGGATAAAATTTCAAACCGCTTTGTCGCTATTGTTATTGAAATATCGTGTTACACTTTACATAAAAAAAAAAAGACTTCATCGAGACAAGTAATCATTCAGCTATTAAACAATTATGTAAATCGTTTTTTTTAATTACTAAAATTACAATAAATTAGCTGTGATTTAATAATTAATTAAATTATGATTGATCTGATTTATTTGTGGTAACGAGTTAAAATTATTTCAATTTTACTAATATATTTTCACCTGTCAGATACAATGCGACACGTGTCTGACGTTGACAACTCATCCCCTTAGCTCGTACTGTATAAATTTAAGCTGCAAGCAGAGCTATGACACGCGTTACTATAAAAGATTTTCTACAATTGAACTTCAGATAAATTTCTTGAGGTAATGAGATGATTTGTCACGAGAAGTTATACCGTTTCCCGAGTTAATTAGGTTTTTTGAATGATTTATTACAGAATAAATGTCTAGCGTCTAAGTACGAATTTATTAATTTTCAGATAGATTTCATGGAAATCAATCTTTTGCATTTGTCCTCAAGTCGGAATTTACTCGGTATTTTGTCGTAAAATCTCTCAACTAGTCGAGTAAAGCTAAAAATAAGGGTAGTTAAAAAATTTATAAGGTACCGGCGGGTAATAAGGGCTAGGGAGATTTTAAAAAAAATCGAATAATTTTTTTCTATTAAGAAAAATTAAAAAAATTAGGAAAACGATTGACCCTAAAGGCCATCCCTGCAACTTCCCGCCACTTCCATTCCTAGGCGCTTAAAATTGCAAATTTTATTTTCGGTTTTTTTGCAATTTCTCAAAATCTATCGGGCCTTATATATAAAAGGTTAATTTCTACAATATAAGGACATGCCTTGAAAGATTAAAATTTTTCAGAAATAATTAAAGTCTAATTTATGCCGAAAGTTTTCTATCTAGGTAAACTTAATTCAAATTTTCAAATTGAGGGTTAAATTACCCTACAAAGTGCTAAAAAAAGTTTTTCAAGCATTGCTGTACAATTACATATATAATTTCTTTCCGAATTTTTTTTGTTTAAATTTACAATTTTTTTAATATTTATAAATGTGAGAAATTTTTTAAGAGTTGAGTTATCTTTTACTATACAGTAAACTTCATATGAAGTTGAAACTAGAATTTATTATTTTTTAATTTTACTTATTAAATCAACAATTTGTGTTTAATAGTTAATCATAGGATTTAAAAAACTGCGTCGAATGCTATCAACCGCGTGAAAATCGGTTTATTCATTCAAAAGTAATTGGAGTTTGAAAATTTAAAGAATCGTATTTTATTAAACTTTTATCAGGCTTTTGAGCTCGAAGAGTTCAAAATAACACATAAATTATATTTTTAGCTTGAAAAGCTCAAAAACGTCATAATTAATTTTAAGCGTTTAGGTATGGAATTAGCGGGAAGTTGCAGGGATGACCTTTAGGGTCAACCGTTTTTCTAATTTTTTTCTATTCTATACTGAAAAAATTACTTGATTCAAGATAAATATTGACGAATCAGCAAAAAAATTCCTCTGCGTGGTCAAAATAACAATACGTGTACAGTACCTTTTCTTTTCTGGGTGGACAATGTCGCGGAGATTTGAAAGTATTTTTTGTGTTTTATTTTAATCAATTTTATTATAGAAAATGAGATTATGGGGCGTGCACTTTTGGATTTTCCAAATTTTTTAAGAATTTTTTTGTCAAAACTCTCATTCTTGGTTTGAAAAATCCTTTATCCTTGATCAAGCGTACACTAATGAAAAAGTTAACTTGATTCCAGAGAAAATCTTTGATGAACAACTTGTTTATCAGTGTATTGTATTGTATTTATTCATAATACGTCAATTATAAAGATTGATTATCTAAAAAGTAAAAAAAAATAATAAACTTAAAGTTAAAGAATATTAAATGGTATAACATACTACCACCTTCAACATGAGGTAATAAGGAACAAGTAATGTAGAGTTACAAATTAGAAAATAATATTATGGTAAGAGAAACTATAATTGTTGTTAAGAGAATGTTATCTTCAATCAATAAAATAAAATTATTTATCAAAAAACAAGAAACAAAAAGAGTGCTATAAAACTTAATTAAACTTCATTTGAAATAATAGAATGAAATTTTTTCGAGACTTCCGAGTCAAATTGTAAATAAAAAACTGTTCAAAGTTGGATGTTGTGGTTGAATGGAAGTGCTGGGTCACGCGTAAAATGACACGCCTCCCACTCGACTCTGATTTATTGCAGATTCTTTCATTAGGATTCTAATATGCAGGTTTGGGTCGGCGCTATTGAAGTGACTGCCAGAATGAAGATTCTCTCTGGTAAAATACAGTCAAGTAGAAAAAGACAGTTAAATATTATCTGTAGACCTCATACATTGAAAATTGCGACAGAGAAGTAATAAGGGAAAAGGGAAAAATATAGATAGTGGTTTTGTGATGCCTTGACTGGTTTAAGAGAATTTGTGACGCGCGAACCACAAAATCAAGCGTACAGTAAAGCTACCTTCCTTTAATGTTTTTCTTTATTTTATTTATTTATTTATTTTTTATTTTTATTTTTCAGCTCTTTTACCAACTCACTTAATTTTTTTTACGGTTTCTTCTTGAACCTATTTTATTGCAGCTACGAAATCCTCTTTGATAAAGAACCACTATGGTTCATTATTCTTAGAAGTCTTCGATATGCTTTTTCTTCTTATATTTTCTCTCCATAATAATAAATACCTTTTACTGGAGGACACAAAAGCAATAACTCGTTGAGTTTGAGCAAAAGTTTTAAATACTAATCGTATTGTTTAACAAAAACAAAATATTTATAAAGAAATAAACCTTGCGATAAAAAAAATTTTCTAATAAAGACAATAAGATGAAAAGAAAAAAAATAACGATGTTTGAAAAGTTTGGAAGATGTTAAAAAATTTTTTTTCTTGTCTCTAAATGAATTATACGAAAAGTTTAGTCGGTTATCTGTCGCCAACAGGACTTTAGACCGTACTGGTTTATCAAATGTCTCTCATTGAGAATGAAATGATTTCAATGAAAATCCGTGAAATACTGTCATAAGTGTGCCAAATACTATACTTGAACATTTCCTGATTAAAAGATAATAGTAAGCGAAAAAAAAAATGCGATTGGACACTGATAATAGTGTGGCGAGAATCCAACTGGCTAGCTGTCCAATGATATTCTAGTTATTTTGGCTAGAATTTCTCTTCAAGACGTTTGTATTGATTATTACGGCAACACTGATAACTATGTAACTTTATTTTGTCAGGAATTACATTGTTAATGCATACCGCGGATGAATTCCGGAAAAATATTTGTCAAAATTAATGACTGAATATTCACATTATGGAGATTTATTTCTATTGTGAATAATATTTTAAATATTTACAACATACACTGTAAAAATTTTTTGGAGTAAATGCGCAGTGATTAAGGAATGAATGCGGAGTGAATGATTTTCAATTGATTTACTCCCTCCGGGAGTGAAATTTACTCCGATGTGGATTTAAAGCATACTATTAATATATTTCACACCGCGAAGTAAATTTTTGAATTTTTTTTAGTAAAAATATAAAAATAGTTTTGACTAGTTTGAAAACTATAAAATGCGTATTTAGAGATTTCAAAATTACAATTGATAAACCGTTTTTTAATTTCTATCAAATTTCAAATTCTAAATATTTTTTTATACAAATCAAAAAAATATGCTTTTTTGAAAATTCTTATGTTTAAGAAATTTTTTTTTTTAATTTAATTTCTTTTCTTGAATTCAAATGGTTAAACAAACATTGTTCTTTACTAATAGAAAAAAATTTTTTTTTGAAAATTAAATTTGAATTCAATTTTCAATTTTCTCAGAGTGTTGAATTTTTCCAGTTTCTATTCTTTTCTATTTAACATATTTCACAAATACATATAAAATGAAAAATTCATGTAGAAACCCAACTGAAAGGTCTCGATAAGTGTAAGATCGGAATAAGCTTATATCATAGAATATGAAATTCATGAAAAAATTATTGTGTGTACTCAAATGAAAGTTCTCAATAAAGTGTGACATCAGGATGAGCTTATATCGTTAAAAATGTCAAGAATTAAACAATTACATGGTATCTTTTTAATTACTGATATCTTCAATGATATAAGATCATTCTCACATTACACTTATCGAGATCTTTTATTTGAGTTCTCACATGGATTTTCTACATATTTTATATATTTCATAAATATAGATATATATGTTTATTTACTTATTTTATATTATACCGACGAAAAAAGATTAGGGAAACGGTTGACCCTAAAGGCCATCCCTGCAACTTCCCGCAAACTCTATACATAAGCGTTAAACGTTACACTTATTTTGTTTCTGAGCTCTTCGAGCTCAAAAGTCTGATAGAAGTTTCATATATCACTATTTTTAAAATTTTTAAACCGTAATAACTTTTAAATGAATCAACCGATTTTCTCGCGGCTTACGGTATTCAACGAATATTTTTGAGTTCTATAATAAATTTCAGAGCGCGAACTGGTCAGATCAAAAATTTCGTAGGAATTCTAAAAAAAACATTTTTTTCGACAATGAATATCTCACGAACGAATCATCCGATTTTGACCGGACCGGTGGCGATCGACGTGGATTTTTGAGGTCAAAAGCCGATTGGGTTTTGAAATTGATCGGTAAAGCGGTTTAAAAGTTATTCCAAAAAAACGAATTTTTAGAAATTTAATTTTCGAGATTTTTGAAAATTGATCAACTCAAATTTTTTGAACTAGTATTAGAAATCTAAGCAGATTTAATTGGGCACTTCCGGCCAAATTTTGAATTTTTAGCGGAAATTCCCAAACTTAGTTTCTGCTAAAAAATTCTATAAAAATCGAATAAATCCTCTCCCCTCAAAATATCACAGAAAATGCCCAAACACAGCTTCTGTTAAGAGCGGAACTCAAAATTCCAATTTTAAAAGGTCCTCCACGGAAGTTACATTTTGGCACACCCTAATATATATACATTTTATGTATCAACGCCATTATTTGTTTTAATAGTCAAAATCGTATGCACTGCAGTTTTTTCTTGTTTGAAGAAGAAATGTTATGAAACATTTAAAACTTGAATTACTTCATAATGTTTGAAATTATTTATAGAAAACTAATTGTTATGATGTGTTAATTTTTGTTTTTCAAATTTTTTTTATCAAATGTCGAGAATATTAAGTATATCAATCTTACTTTAAAAGTCAGTAACACAATTTTCTTTTTATCAAAAACTGAATGAGCGTTATGAAGTGTACAATTTCGGATAATAGGATACATATATCTAAAAAAAAAATACCTCAGAAAGTATCGGAAGGATCCTGCTGTTAATTCAACATGCAGATTCAAAGCTGAATTGAGGAAAATAAATGTTCTTTATTATGTAATTTTAAGAAACACAATATTCTGACAAAGTTAAAAACAGAACCCAGAGATATATATGTCATTTACTTATGTATTCAGACTTCTACTAGTATAATACTTGCATGCTCACGAAATTCGTCCTGTGCTGTTTAGCTGAGCAAACATTTCTTCATTTCCCTCCAGATTTATCCTCGTGACTATAGTGAATAGTAGTAAAACAGCATTATGAGTTCAGCACGTCCTGAGAATCGAAAACGATCCTAGCACGTGCCTTCAATTTAAATTAAGCTATAGAATTATTCTTTTAACGTCCACGATGCTTGATTGACCTTTGATTACTATTCCGTTAACTCTTCGGCTAATTTGCATTTGGCTTTATGCAACCAATAAAAACGTGATATTTTCTCCATTTATATCTTTTTTTACACTAGACTCTTCAAATATAAAAAGAAACCATCTTAGTCTCAAATAAAAATTTGAATCGACAATGAAATGATAAAAAAAGTTATCGTTTTTAAGTTTTTCCTCTTAAGCGAGACATATCTGCTGCATTAAAATAGTGCAAATGATGAATTATTCAGTTCCTTTGGCTGACATTTGAATCGATAAAAATATGCAATGTTTTTTTTTTCCGTTATCTGCGCCCACTTTATCTCTTTGACCTTATGAATAAGCTTTGAAAATGCCAACAAGCTCGGATTAAATAAATTTCAGTTGCAATATTCTTTTTTTATCCATTCATTTAAAAGATTTTCTAATTTGAGAAATGATAAATTCTCAATCAAGTAATCCTTTTAATTTCTGGTCAATTTATCCAACAGCTTTTCTGGTGCAGAATTATCAACTACTTTAAAAAAGTTTTTAAACTTTTTATTTCTTCACTAAGAAAACTGTTAATTTTGCATTGTAAATCAAGCACTGAGGAAAAAACTAACTGAAAATTAAACTGTTAATCGTATATTTGCTTAATTAATAAAATTAATCGTAGTTATAAAAACTGCGGATAAATCTTACAAGAATTTTTCTTTATTCTTTAAACTACTGAAGAATAAGTGTGTAAAAACTCGAGATATGCTTAAGGTATAAGTTGGTAAAAAAAAAGTTATGCGTTTTCTTGTAGTTCTCAGAAGGAAATAAAGAAAGAAAGAAAGGAGAAACAAATGAAGAAAGAAAATAGAAGGAAAATAAATCTAAAGGCGCCAAGACGGCGTCCCAAGTCGTATCTTGTGTGCACGGCGGGTGTGCGTCGAAAATCAAAAAGCTTAGAGTTAAGTTCTAAATGCAGTTTCTTATTCCTTAAGTATTTCTTCTGTATTTTCCTTCATTCCCATTAAATAACATCCGATACATTGAATTCGCATACATTATTTATACTTGAACTTTTGTCAATAAAATAAAATTCCTTTCACGAAACTATGAATTGTTGGTTTGTACACTAATAGAGTAATTTATAAGCTGTCCATTAATTAATTTATTTACAACAATTTATTGAAAAATAAATTTATTAACAATTAACAAGTATTTATTAATAGTTAAAAAGCATATTTAGAACTGAATATGTTATACTTTCAATATTCCATTAATAACTTACACCAATAAAATAAAATATTTTGTAATCCATTATTATCTCTGTTCAATGTATATTTATAGGGTATAAATATTTCATGTATTAGAATTTCAACATTTACTTTCTGTTCAAGGGTCCAAGTGAATGTTTCTTAACAGTGAACAAATATTTATTAGAAATTAATAAAGCTCATTCAATATCAACAAGTCCTTCTATCAAACCTAATAAATATATTTTTTGGGATGTTTAATTAAATTTTTATGGTAAAAAATTGCTCCTAATAAGGAATACGAAAGAAAACTACGACGTTGCAGTTCAAAAATGACAGGGTTTAATGTTATTTTTGACGTTTTCGTGACCAGAACGCGAGTTACCCTATACCAGCCGCGACTGGTACCGCTCGATTGTAGATTGATTATGAAGCCGCCTGACAAGCAAGCTTATACTTTATTAAGTTTGTCCATAGTTGTTGCACGATTATAATACTTAAAATAGCAGAGTAAACAGTATCTCTTGATCATTTTATTTATGTTACTTGTAATATGTCATTGTTCGATTATGAAATCTTTACATCCAAGAAAAAATTTATAAAATGGGTACCCTGTCGTGTTCAGGAAGAAGAAAGTAACTTCACTTACTGCTGCTATATCCAAGTAATGTTAAATTAAAATTGCTTCGATCCAGTGATGTGAAGCAATGATACTTTTAATATATTTAAATTTATTGCGCTAAATAAAAACAAATTTATAACCATTCCAGTTCTTAAGATACTCGGAAAATTTTTACCGAAAATTGAAAAGTTCAAAAACAAATCTAGATTGTACAACAAATTAGATGCTAAATGACGGTCAAATGTAGTAATTCGCTTTAATTACTATGCTATAATTATTCCTTATAGAATTGATGCAAAAAAAAAAACATGTTAAAATCGAAACTTATGCAGTAGAAAACTAAAAAAACAAAATAGTTCAAAAAAAAATTTTTAGATATTTATTGGCAGTTAATAGTATGAGTATTTGTGAATTAATCAAGTTATTTAAATTTTGAGTTTTATAACTTGAACAATTTAATCGAGCAAAATGAATACTAACATATTTATAGTAAGGTTTTACTTAAGCCCACTGTATAAGTCGTCTTTAGCTTAGTTATAATTAATAAGACATTAATTTCTTATTTGAAGCAAAGTAATGATTTTTTGATGGAATATCAAGCTATTCTTAGGTTTCGATCTTGTCGGTTTTGAAGCTTCAAGACTGTAATTCATATGTATGAGTGTGTCGGTCTCCTGTCAGTTACACCTTCTATCTGCACGCGATCTCCTGCATAGCGTTTATAATATCCGGTACTTTACCAGAATGTTAAGATACAATTACTAATTGATTGTTCACATGGAAGTTAATATTATTGTAGCATGTAAAGTTTACAACAGCTTCTAAGCAAGTTCATTGATTTACAGCACCAATGTTTGATATGTTTCTATCCATCTTATACTATCCATTAATATTGCAAGAGTCACAGTGTGATGGAGTAAAGCATACTTTACTATCAACATTTTTTGTCTTTTCTCTTTATCTATCTTTATTTGGTCATTTTTCTAATTAATTAGTTAGATTGAAATGTCAATTCGGATCGCAAATAATTAACTCGCTGTCCTTACATTGTAGACAAAATGCTATCAGTTTTCTTTTCATATATATTAGCACATTTTTTTTTCTTCACGCATGAGCGTTATAATTTCCGCTGGTGCTCAGTTGAGTGAGTGAAAGAATTGCTGAAAAATATTTGAAATCAAAATAACGTAAATAGTCGAGAATAACTAATTTCCTTTCTGTCCGATTCACTTCATGAATGATCAGTGGGGAATATTTTTTACAAATAGTCGAATAATCATTAAGAACATTGCACTTTTGAGTTTTTAAGACTTTTGATTTTTTGCCTTCTTTTGTAAGCAAAAGGTTTTAGTATTTTATGAAATTATGTTAGAAAATCATTAACTGATAGGGCAATCTTCGAAAGCAAAATAGTACGAATGTAGAAAAAAATTTAATTAAAAATGATGTTTATTGAATAAGCCAATACTATAAAAAGATCAAAGGTTTCTTTTATAATATCAGTTTCAACCTCAAGGTTATTTTATAAGCTCCACTATGTGCGGTTGCATTGCTTGAAGGTAAAATGTAAATTTTGAAACAGAAATATTTGTATCTAGATTAAACAGTTTTTTTTTAATTAAATAAATTCTTGATATGAATATTTTTTGAGCTTTTTATTTTATAAAGAATTGTAATTTTCAGCAATTTTAAAAATTGGAGTGAAATTTAAAATTTCACATTTCAAATTTTTATCAGGACTAAAAATTTGATTAGCACCCTACGCGCGCGCCTTAATTTTGACCAATAAGGAATCAGGTCCCATTTTTTTGCAAGTTTCAACTATTGACTAACTTCACACTCTCATGTATTTTTATTGTAGGGATAAAAGATTATAATTATTTTTTGTGGACTCTCTTTATTTTGAATTCTTGTTCCTGAAGAAATTTATACTATTATGCGATTCTAAGCATTTCATTGTTCACGCCAGTCTATTATAAAAGTTCGAAATGACTGAGCCTCAATTAATTTACTAAAAGAATGTCTTTGCAATAGGAATTTTTTTGCGTTTGAGGTGTAAAACATTTTATGTAATTACGCTGGAAAAGTTATAAGGCTCTACGTTTTCTTACAACTATTATTGCCCTCTACAACTCAAGTATTCAGAATGTTAAGTTGCTTGTTACTAATAATAAAAAGCATCATTTCTTACCTCCATATTTCAAGATTACTGAAAAGTCTTCTTTTTTTTATCTTCCTATATAATATTTGTTTCTTTAACAATAATTTTTCAAACTTTATCCTTTTTGCTCTTGTACAGAAGTCTAATCGTTTACTTTTGTATTTGATCCCCTAGTTTAGCCACCCTTGATGCTCGTAATACTGTAGTAGAGACATACCGGCGCCAGACTCCGGATATATGTGTTCACGATGTATAAAGAGAAATAGAAAACAGGTCAGTAGACGACAGATAACAGGATATAGGGGCAAAATCTTTGGCATAGTGAAGTTACGAGGGTGTGGTTGACTTAACTTAGTAAAAAAGTTATTTTGTGAGAGTACAAAAATTCATAGAATTTTCTTATCATACTTATGTGCTTTATTGTATTTTCAATTACTATTTTCATTATCTAGGATGAGTTTGTGATTCAAAAATACATTTTTAATATTTTATGCTAGAAATTTTACCCGGGTCAAAAAATTTGATCTGTTTTAGGATAAATGAAAATTTTTCATTCAATATAACTTAACTGTGTGTATTTATTTTATATAAGAATTTGATATGTTTAGCCCGTACTATTCGACCAATTCAGACCAATTCGAGAACATTTTTACTATTATTACAAAAATGTTTCCGACTTTTTCTAGACCAAAATCAGACTTTTTTAACTTCCCACTAAGAAAACTGAAAATTTTTAAAAATCGGAAAGTTATTGGTTTTACCCCGTTTTTCAAAAATCGAGTTTTCATCGGATCTCGACGTTTCGAGGTCTGAGGAAGCTTCCCTGACTATTCCCGCGATGGTGTCTGTATTTCTGTCTGTATGAGTGTGTGTGTGTGTGTTTTTTCGGAATTACTCTGAAATTCATAGTCCGATCAAATTAAACTTATAAATCGGTTCATTCATTCAAAAGTTATTGCGGTTTAAAGATTTGAAAAATAGGGTTTTATCAAATTTCTATCAGACTTTTAAGCTCGAAGAGCTCAAAAGCATACAAAAGCTATTCTTTGAGTTTGGAGAGCTCAAAAACACACACAAATTGTATTTTTGAGCTCGAAGAATTCAAAAACGTCATAAGTGCAATTTCAAGCGTAGGTATGGAATTGGCGGGAAGTTTCAGGGATGGCCTTCACGTTAATTATTAATCAAAAATTAGTTTAGCAATTGATTAAACGTTTTCAAACCATATGAAAAAATTTTTTTCAAGTGTAATCTCGAATGCAGAATAATTACTTTTGACATATGTACAAAATTCAGGATTCCTACAGACTTAACTGCCGTCATGAGTCTGAGATTATGAAGTGTACCTAAAGATACTGAATAAATTGCTATATTGATGTTTTTATTAGGTTTCTTTTCATAAATCTTCTGAGGAAGCCAAAATAAAATTTACGAAACGTAGCATGAAATAATAATATACTATCAATGAACTACCTGATCCAATATTACTCAGAATGTTAAATTAAGTTGTTACAATTATGATTGATTTTTATTTGCTTTAATAAAAAATAAAATGATGATAGTAACTGTTGCATATATTAGCAAACTTTGCCTTGCATAATTATACTAATTACAGGTTACGATTCTATTAGCATCTTCAAAATTAATAGAAGCTAATTTTATGGTAAGTTAAAGTTTCAGTAGATGAAGAGATGCAGTAGCTGTAAAAGGAACCAGTTTGTAATTTGTTGAGGTGAAAAGAACAAAAAAGTAGACAACTTATTGCTATGTAGACAGTAACTGAGATGAGCACTTTACGTTGCGATAGATGAGTCTTTATGCAGTAAAGAATAGAACTGAAAAACAAGTAACTGACTTTTAAGTCAGCCAAATGTACTTTGCTTGTATGGTTCGTCATGCACGTATGCGTATAGGAGTGTGTCATTTTCAAAAATCGAGTTTGCACCAGATCTCTACGTTTTAAAGTCCTATGAAGCAATTCTGACTATTTCTACGAGGATGTCCCTTCGTGTGTGTGTGTGTGTGTGTGTGCGTGTGCGTGTCCGTGCACGTGCACTTTTTGAACGGCTTGACCGACTGAAACAGAGGGTTGTCGGCGTTTGAAAGAATTTCATTCATAAATTTGCAAATGCCGTTTAAATTTCTTGTGAGTTTGAATCAATTCGGCTTGATACATTTAAAAAAATCTCAAAAGCAAAATTTTCAAAAAAATGTTTTTGTGGAATAACTTTTTAATTAGTGTATCGATCGATTCCAAAAACTAATCAGCTCTTAACTTAAAAAAACAACATTGATTGCCTCAAACCACGTCAAAATTGATTCATTCGTTGAAGCTAAATCATTGTTGAAAAATTTGGAAAAAAGTGTTTTATTTTTTACTATCTCGAAATTTCTTTCCGGATCGTTTACCGAACGTTTTGAACTCGTAAATAGCGGGAAGTTCTGGGGATGGCCTTCAAGGTCAATCGTTTTCCAGATTTTTTTAATTGATAGCAATACTTTGTATTTATTATTATTTAAGTTATTGCTCTTTATATTATGAATGATTTGAAATGTAAAGTTTTTATAGTAAAAAAAAAGAGGGTATATCATCAAAAAAAGTTTTCTAGAATTTGTAATTAATCTTTCATTTAAAGCTAATTTAGTAGTTTGGAAGTTAAAAAAAATAATTTTATGTATAAATATAATTAAAACATATATGTTACAAAGATAGAAGAAAAAATACCAATTTAATTGAAAAAAGGAACACTTTTCTCTATAATAATTATACGGAAAAATGTGTGATGGCTTGAAAAACTTTTTAAAGCTACATATTCAAGACAGAACCTTTGCAAAGTTTTTTTTTTAATTACAAAGCTTTTTAACGCTATCAAAATTATCTTATGTAAAGTCACTTGTAATATAAATAAACCGTTTAATACATAAATAGATGGTATGATTGAGTTTCATTGACGTATTTGTAAGAGGTTAAATTATTTAAATCATGAACAAAGTAAACAACAAAAAATCATAAAATGATAAGATTCAGCAATAAAACAAGTGATAAATTTAAAGAGTAAACTTTTGAAAGTAGACTAATTTAGTGTTGAACACGACGCGACGTTATTTGCATGCAACATGAAGGAGACGTACGAAAAAAGCACAAAGTAGAGAAGCACTAGTCGATATATTAACAGGAAAGTCAAGTTTCATAGCAAAATTCTTAAAGGAGATAGTTCGTACTCATTTGAATACGGCAGCAGTTAGTCGTGTTTATGCTACATAATATTTGGACAAATGATTACAAAGTATATTACATTTTTCATTGCTAAGCACTAAAACTCTTGCAATTTATCATTTGTGTATATCAAGTATGCTCTTTAAAATTTATATACAAATTTTGTACTATACCTAAATAAATCTATATTTTAAGATCATATAAATTATTCCAAAATTTTAATTTAAATCATAATTTATGGAATACAAACTACGGAGCTGTTAATGAGAAGAACATTGTATTTTTTTGTAACAGAAGAAATGTGTATTATTTTCAACAACTGATTCGAGAAAAATTTAGGAAAAAATTTTTTATGGTTAACAAAAATGTTTATTTCTTTTATTGTAATTTTTGACAGAGTAACTATTGTAAAATTTCTCAACCAAAAAAATTAAAAAATTCGAAAAAAAATTTAAGAGAGCCTATTTAGTAGTTCTTTAAGAATAACTTTACATCGATATATACGTTTAATTAAGAAAATACATATTTAAAAAGAGCGAAATTTTTTTGGACCGTAAAAATTTTTTTAAAGTATGAAAAATTAGTCTATATATTGTTTTGACGTTTTTTAAATGGTCCATCACGAAGTTGAACTGATGTTGAGATATTTCGATTCAAACATAAGTATACCTTTCCATTTGTTATTAAACGGTTTGTTTTTGATTCATTTAATATTTTCTATCTTGAATAAATAAAGTAAAATGTTAAAATAAAAAAAGTTAACAGAAAGTATGTTTTATTATTAAATGAAACAAAATAAAAAGTACTTTAACGAATGAATTTTCTGCCTAGTTTGCGGTATAAGAATAACCTCTTCTCTCGAGATATATATGGGATGATGTAACTAGTCGTTCGACAATCCCTTTTGAGATATTTCCTCTTTTTTCTTTTCTCGATCTCTCTATTCAGTACATCCTCTATTCGCATGGTTGACGTCCTAGTACTCTTTTAGGCGCCACGTCGGCTGCCTCTCAACAACATCCCTACCACCTATATGCTATCGACTAGACTCTAGTCACTAGAGCTAGAGGTCGATACTCTATGCTCATCTTCCCGCCAATGTCGTGCTTGAACATCGCTGGCTTTCTTTCTGTTCAACGCTTTTTTTCTTCTTATTCTTTTTATTTCCCGCGGGTACGCCAAAACTTTTTCTGACAAATATCATGGGATTTGTTATCGTATTGTCTTTTATTTGACTGCTGATATAGGAAATAATGCTGGTGATTTGTTATTTCTTACCAACACTTTGAAAAATTGACAAATATTTCTTATCTATTTTAGCGGTATTATTTTTACAATAATGTTTATCGATTTTTTTGATCAATAATTTGGTGAAGAAAATTTTTTTATGTCCTACAATGGTCAAATTACCTTAATCTCGATAGATGTGAAATAAAGTATAAAATTCAGCTTACCAAAAGTTGGAAAAAATACATGTTGATGCAGTATCTGCGTTTTGTATTGATCCAGGTGTCGGACGATAAATATATCATTTCTGTAACACAAATAACAACATATACGTGAATAATATTCTACAGCTATGCCAATATATATAGTATATATGCAGAGTTTATAATTTTACACTATTTTTAAAAAGACAGGAAGAATCTTACTTTCCAATTTAAGTAAAAAATTACAATCTAACTCTTCTAATTTTCAATTAGACTTAAGATTTTGAATAACTAAAAAACACATTTTCATCAAACTAACAAGTAGAAAATATTTTTGAATAATTATTCTTAAGAGCCGACCGCCTCTTTTTCTTGTGTCGCACTCACTGCGAGAAACAGTACTATCCTTGTTGCACTCATGGTTATAAAGCTATTGCAGTTTTATGTTTTTCTCTTGAACAAACGAAAATTTAGAAAAAAACGCTTTGCTACGAAATAGATAATTAAAAAATCTATTGCGTAGCAGAGCGTGTGTTTTTTTTTTTTCCAAATTCTCCTTTGTTTAGGAGAATAAATATAAAGCTGCAATCAGAGAGACCAGTTGTTAATTAACAATTCATTAACGTCACTCACTTAAGTCATTTTCATATGATGTGAAAAAAAAAAAATAAATGGTAAAAATTAGTGTAGTTATAACGATAATATTCGAAGAGAAACCCACTTTTTGAATCATCAATAAAACATTAGACAAGTTAAAAAAAAAAAATAAATAATAAATACTCATTATTGAAATCCTGTTAATTCAACATAACAGGTACCATTTGTATAAGCTAAAATTTGAAAAATTATTCCACATTTTGAAAGGTTGCAACACTTATTTGTTGTCTGCAAAGTGGACAGGTGCAGTTAGTAAATTTATAAATTTTCGCATACTTAATTAGATTTAATGCTTCGTAGAGTTAAATATACTCGAACCGTTGCAACTTGCAGATAATTCATTTTTACAGGGTACAAATTGCTCCATTTACAAATGGAATATTGAATTTTTTAATTTTTAATTATTTACGCACTAGCATCAATTTACATTTCACCATACGAAACATTAATTTTTTAATAAAACTGAAATACGGTGTATATTTAAATCATTTTATTTTTATGAAATAAAATTTTCAACATTTGCTTGATAAAAAAAAAAAAAAAAAAAAAAAAAAAAAAGAAACAGTTTGAATAAACAGAATTCTACAAAACGCAAATTTTCAAGTTTTTGGAGTGTATGAATAAAGCATTAACAACTGTTTACTCGACGACAGTTGATCAAACTAACAAAAGCACTGAATATACATACATGCATTTTCATATTCACATGCAAGTAATGTTTATACTTGTTGGTCTAAAGTTTATTATATAATATATGTTGTTCTCTTCACTAACAACCTTCCGGTCAAATTAATTGTTTGTCTTAATTTCTTACGTCTACTTTTAGTGCGAGTATATGTGTGGAATTTAACTATACGATAACAATAAGTTAATTAGTTACTTTGATGTCGGTTGTATTTTTATCCGTAAATAGTTAAATAGTATGAGATAATTATTTATTTATAATAATCAACAAAATTAGAGGATAAAAAAAATGCCTTCATAATATAAAATGAAATACATAAAGTATAAACTGATTTTTGCAATGCGACTCGGTTTTATTAATTTATTATTTTTTTTCACTGTTGAAAAAAGACTGCATTCAATATAAATAACGACTACATATCAATAGATGATACATAATTGATCGTTAAAGGTTTTACATGCATTTTTTCTCGGATAACTTTTTTTTTTTTTTTTCTTTTCTTAAAGAAAAGTGAGGCTATATCTATTTTCAGTTTTGGAAAAAATCGAAAAACGTACTTACTCTGATAAATTTTTTTTATTATTTTCTATCTCTATTTCGTAAATTTCTGATGAAAAAGCTCTTAGTTACAAAAACAACTCTAGTCAAAATTATTCGAGTGATAATGAACGGATGTATAAACGATTTTTTAAGAAACTTTTCAAACAATTTTTCTTTTAGATCGAAGACTTCAACCTTCCCCGTCCTGGGGTTAAACATCTAGCCTCCGTCATCTGATTTGAACATTTTCAGGTGTTTTTTTTTAAGAATAATAGTGGCCAAAATTAAGAAAACAATCGACTTTAGTTCTTTTTTCAGGAAACTGATGAGGGTAATTGGAAAATGATACAGAGAATAACTCGTACAAATCATTATTACTCGAGTTATTTCATATCAAGTTTTTGTCGAAAACTATGTCAACCTCCGAAAAATTAAATATTAAGAAATTTTTCAATAATTTCATGATTGCAATTTTAGCCAATAAATTGAAGAATAAAGTAAAAAAGAAATAATTAATTTCTCAATTCGTCATTTTTTCAAATTTTGAAATCAATAATTATTTAGAAACGTTATAATCTATTTTCTGGTGTTTTATAAAGTTTATATTTGTATTAAAACTATCGTACAGTTTTTCAATGTGTAAATATTCTTTTGAATGTGGATTAACAAAATATATTATTACTCGTGGCAGCTTCAGTTATTGGCATATTCATATTTATATATGTTCATAAAAAAAGATCATTTATTAGAATTGAAAAGCTTATAATTATCAGCTATTGATTAAGCATAAAAAAATAAACGTTTATAAAATGTAGTACTTAATTAATTAATAATGTCTTATTTTTCTAGTAACTCGTTAAGTAAGTTAAAAGTATGAGTTAACATGAGCGTATCATCAAAAAGTATTTAAACGAGAATAACACTCTCTTACGTGAAGTTAAAGTCAAACATTTGAAAACATGTATGTTTGCTCTAAAACTTTTCTAAAGAATATTTTTACACATGTCTTTGTGTTATAATATAAATAGTCAACGGGGCTGCTATTTGTTCATTTATATTTGAAAAATCTTAACTTATAAACAATTTTTAAGTGCAATTTATTGTTATTATAAACGGATAGGAAAAAATTTTTTTTTATTGAACAAGCTTTATCATTTTCATTATTACTAACGAGTAAAAACAAAATTAAATGGTCCAGAAATTGATGGAAAATAAAAATGAATGTAAAAATATAACAAACCGATAACAGATGAGTTTGATTATTTTCATGTTACCTGATATGATAAAAGTGTTTTAAAAAAGTTTAGAGGGGATCAATATGATAAGAAAATTCTTAAAACGTGAGTTCTACTTAAAAGTTTTCAACAAAATAGGTTTAATAAAAATATAAAGTTAAAAGTTAAAGATGTTTCGTATATTATTAATACTCTCCAATACTTTTGCAAAGAGATTTTATTTAACAAGTACATTAGCATTAATCCCACTTGGTTGAAATATCTAACCTAAATTTTGTCATTAATATTAAATTGCGGGATTTTGAAACATCGATAATGTGCGCATTTTACTGAGGATAAATTTAAAACTTGTACGAAGAAAATAGAAGAGGAAGAGATAGACGCAATGCAAAAAAGCCTTAGATGTTTTTTTAAACTTTTTTTCATAGATAAAGTTTAAGTGCACAAGTGAGACTATTTCACTCCTTAGGGAGAAATTTTGTCTTAGTTAAGACAATCTTCGCAGGTTAACGTGAATCGAGTTACCAGAACGAATTAATTGTTGTGACTATCGAATATACTTTTGTTGCTCGTTAATTGATCTGCTATTTTTTTTATCAACTTGAACATTCAGGAATTAGCTTATTGAAACCCGTAAAAAGCAGATTTCTCTAAACAAGAGAAAAAGTTTATGACCTAATATGCCCGTATATGACCATATGAAAAAATTTGATGTGTCTCTATTTAGCATGTTCTGAAAATCGGCCATATATGACAGTATCAGAATATTTCATAAAGGGGTGACGACTTTTCGAGCTCAAAAATTTGAGAATTGTTTCAGAAAATATTTTTAACGTATCGTTTGATCTCGATTTTTTTGATGGCATTAGACGAAATTTTTTCGAGTAGAAAAAGTGTATAAAAGGTTTTGTGTGGAATGGTCAAAAAATTTGAGTTATTTCAAAAAAATTTTGTCCAATAAAAAAAAAAATTTTTTTTTTTTTCATGATTTGATTAGCTTAATAATACTATAATATTTTATGATTTTAAGTTTTTTTTTCAACAGGCTTCAAATTATTGTAAACTATTTGGATAATTATAACTTCATCAAAAGTTAGTCGGATTTAACATTAAAAGGACATTTATATCCGAACATATTTATAAGTTATAATTAAATAAAGTTGGTACGTGTGTCATACTACGGATAATAATTTAGTAAATCTCTGAATAAAATTGAATATGTTTTAATTAATAATTTTGTAGCGTGAATGCTGGATAGCATCTATAAACATGTACAGTTTTTTGGTTTGTCGTGTCAAATTTCTGTAGGAACAGGGGAAAAATAAAATTTAAAAATGAGGACAAACATACTGTAAAAAAAAAAAACAATTAAAAAATAAAAAAAGCAAGAACTAGTATAGCTGTCTCTATTTTAACCAACCACTCGTCGATGGTGTATACTGAGAGAGTTGGCCGTTGCGGCAAAGTTTTTTCCAATAGACCCAATTAAACCCTCGGCTGAGAGATATATTCATCGCAAAGCGGAACGAAAGTATCAACGAATAGTTTTTCGAGGTTTTTTCTCAGTGATGCCCATCATTAACCGATGAGCGAAGCTTTTTTTTTACCATTATTTTTTCTATGGAAAAAATTGTTTATTTTTTTGAAGATAAAACTTTCAGGTGTATCATCAAACAAATTATTAAATATTTGAATATATAAAACAGTTTTTATTTATGAATAATTTTCATGATTATTAATATGAAATGAATTTTTTTATAAAACAGTTGAAGATAAATAGTATATTACGACCCTAGGCCAGAAAGTTGGATTTTCTGGCGCGTGGGATATAGATGCCGAGGCGAAGCCGAGGCATCTATATTCCATGCGTTAGAGCATCCAACTTTTTGGCCATGGGTTGTATACTATTTTTCTTGATCCCCATCCGAAAATACGGAAACACGCGGGGGCGGGGGGAGGCGCCGCCCGACTTTTGCAGAGCCGAGGCGAAGCCGAGGTTTTGCTGGTCGGGGCGGGCTTAAAAAAATATATCATCAATAATTTACAATTAGTTGCACGATCATTAAATCCTGAAATGGAAAATTGAGAATAAAAAACACATAAATTAATAAATTGTCTTGGTGCGGGCAATTTCTTGAGCTTCTTGATCAAAATTCCTCAAAACCTCCTCCTCGTCCAAGGAATCATCAGATGATGAATCATCCATATCAATATTATTAGCACAACTGGCCATTAACACTTTCGCACTTTCACAACCTCCAAAAGTTTGACAAGCGAATGAATATAGTAAACAGCAGACTTGTGAATATAGCTATTGTACTAGCGAGCCAGAAAAAAAAACGTAGTCCGCCAGAGCGCGCTGTAATTCAAGTAAGCCACAAAAATCGTACTTTCTGGAGCGAAGAGCTGCCAGAAAGTGCGTATTTTCGGGTAGGGGATCAAGAAAAAGAACATAATTTAATGATTGTAATCTATGCAATTGGGGAAATTCGATCTCCGGTGTATTTATGTTATAAAATTTAATTTAAATTTAGTATCATCAAAAATGTCTTGATCTGAATTTGTACCTTTTCAAGGTTTCATATGGTTTTCAGTTCACATAGATTTGGTTTTCGCGTTACATGTCATTTATTTATTCATTTATTTTCTCTTATATGCGTGAAAATGGTTATATCTATATTTTAAAATGGGTTTTTAAAGTGAAATTGGTACTGTGACAAGGCAATTTAAGAATTTAAATTGCCGCTGCTATTTCGAGAATTGGTAAACCTGGAACAGTGCTGAGTGTCTGGTCTCGAAGCATTTCGTATTGGTACCATGGACGAAAAGTGTGGGGTAATCGGGGTCCATTGCGGTCTGGCAGCCTGTCGACAGTTGAGTTGAGTAGTTGGCTTGCGAGCAGTCCAGTAAGGCGCATTTTGGAAGCAGAAGAAATCGTCATACATTTGTTTGATCATTTTTGTAAAGGCCAGTCCAGCTATCAATTTGATAGAGAGTTAATCAAAAAAAAAAGACGTGGTGTCTCGATATCGCGACGTAAGGTTTTGATTTTTGTTTCGTATTTAATTTTATTCTGGTGAAGAGTAAATTGAACAATCCTCAAGATCATTTGTAGTTTTATAGCTTGAGTCGAGTCACAGTTTTAAGTTGCCAAATTTTTTCAAGGCTATAGGGTAACACGTTGTGTAAAATCCTTTGTTTTTTTTTGCTAAATTTATCTAAATTATATTTTTCGGTTATTTATCATTCAAATAGTTTTGTCAAATTTTCTAGTCAAATTAAATTATTAATTTCTACTAAATTAATAAAATAAATTTCAAACACTAATCCTTGTCGTTTTGTTTTGCATCAACCTTATTTCAACCAAACTTTTATCTAAAGTGATCAGGTATTCGGATGTGGCACACTTTGAGAGAGTGAACTATAGAAAAAAGAAGCTTGGTTCCAAGAGGCGCAAAACACTGAGCATTCGACCAGGAGGTCACTTTACCTGACCAAGGGTTATCGGTTTCAGTACTATCAAAAAGGCCATAACATAAATTTATGTCTTTTCAACATCTGATATATTTTTTGATGATAGTCAATTTTATGTTATTTTTTGGAGGAGTTTTGAATACTTTGTTGGTTCTGTAAGTTTGTGTCCGTCACATTTTTAATTAAATGACAGGTAATTGATTCTGTCACAGCAATATTATTTTTCAAATCTGTTCTAAAAGTACCCGAATTATGTATCTGGTAATTAAAAATATCGAAAAATCATTAAACCCCGAGTTCTTATATTCATAATTCGTGAATCTCGGCAGTCACGTAGTAACTGCAGATTGCTAGTCTATAAAATTTAAAATAAATGGAAAGAGACAGAACATAAGAATTGATTTTTCTCAACTAGACTGATCTTACTTATTCATTTAATAGTTTAAGTTATCAGTAGACAGCAGATCACTTGTAGTCAATCGAATATTTTAATAATTCTACGAATTGACAGTTTATAATTCAGTAGACTTCCAAGATGTCTCGCTAACTTGATAATCATTACTTAAAAAAAAAAAAAAAGAAAAACATAGTTGATTAGAACAAATCATAAAATAAGTTTTTGAATATCCAAGTCTTGAACTTTGTTGATCTGAATAGCGAAAATTACATCATAATTACCATTTTAAAGTCTTACACAGAAAAAACTGAATAATTAAATTTACTTAGAATCAGGTTAGTGTTGTGTTTCAAATAATTTATCGTACAGAGTACAGTTGAGCCAACCGTTTTTTTTTTTTTTTGATAGAGGTTACCGATTTTTTCGGTTGAATCTACCGAAGAATATCGGTTGAGTCAATGTCAATCGATAGACGCTACCGATTATTTTTTCCGTGCACTATCCTCTAGATAGCAACACACGTATCGCTATAGTATAGCAGTATCGTGAGATACCTCGCATAAAACTTCTTTTCCAGTATATGTAATTATTGAATTGTAACATTTAAATAATAAATATCATAAATTAAATTGTAGAAATCACGATTTTACAGTTTTAAATAATATATTATTATGAATTGATAACTATTTATTATAAATCAGTCATCATTTATTATAGTGTACACGGAAAGAAAATTAAAGTAATTTTTACTATTTTACTATTGTAATTTAATTAAATAAAATAGTAACGGTGGAGTATACTTCTGATTTATTAATTTTTACGATCTACTACTGTAAGTTTCATCCAACAAAAGAAACTAGGAAGAAAAAGTCGAATACTATGGAGCTAATTATACAAGATGTGTTAGTGAACTTTACAATTCATCTATTGTAAAAATTGACAGTCGGTTTTTTAAAAGAAATTTTAGGGAGGGAGAGATATAGGAGTTTGGACTACGTGGTACCTTTGCAATAATCGAAAAAAGAATTCGGAATTCTCAACCTCTCCAGGGATCGAACCCAGAACTCTTCGGTGGTAGCCAGAGACTCTTCCTCTAAGCTATCCGAGGTAAACTACTATTGATGTCTTTCAGCATTTACATAAGCTCGGAGTCTAGCGCTGTGCACGGTCATCACTCACACTAATTGAAAAACATTCCAATTCAACTATTGTAAGATTTGTTATACTTCTATTGGAAAGATACAGAGGCATCATTGGAAATTTTAATCTCTTTCTTTTTACAATAGTAATATTGTATTTTTTCTAATCGCTTTTAATAGAATAATTTGGTGAAATTACGATAGTAAGTTGTAAAATTTCGTGAATAAATAGTAAATTTTCTTCTAAAATATTTGACAATTAATAATAATGAAAGTATAGTCCAGCTTTACAGTAGTTGTATCGTAAATTTTTCCGGAAATTTTTTTCTGTGTAGTTTTGTGCGTTTACAATAAACTCTCTGAGCTATTACTAGTATATGTATGTGAGAAAGGTATAAAAAGTAAATTAACATAAAACTAAAATTTAAATAAGAACATTGGTTAAGACTTTGATGCTTAGTATTTATTACTATTGGTTAATAATCATTACCGCCCAATAATTATGAATTAACACTTAAGTTTAATGAAATGATAAAAACTCGATAGAACTAGTCTAGTTAACTCTAAAAATTTTTTGCATTATAAGTAACCAAGTATGAGATATTCGTGGTTCAATGGCTTGAAGTTAGCTTCTCTATTCGAAAAAGTTAAAGTTAGCTTAAGTCGATGGCGGCTTACTGTATATCTTATACGGTATAACTTGTCAACTACAGTGATCCTTTTTCTACTATTAATAGGAACCTATAAGGAAGGGCATACTTGACGAGGTTTCCGGTTTGAACATCTCAGGAAATCTCAAAGAAAATGTAATAATCTCTTAAACCGACAAACTATTAACAAAGTTTAGTTATTAAATAAAAAGTCATGTTTTTTCAGATGACTATACTTGTAGGATGACGAACATAAAAAATAATTGAATACAATAACTCATATCGCGTGTTATCAATGTTATCAACGTAAAGTGTCTACGAATTGTGCTACTACAATACTATATAACAAGACCATCGATTTATAACCTCGACACACATGGCTCATCGTACACACTTATACACTGTATATCGCGAATCATGTTTTCTCTCGACTTACAAATCCCACTGCGGCACGTACGCTCGTTCAACTCAACCTCTCTTCTTGCTCACGCGAGCTTTTCCACGTTCAGATGGCCAAGTGTAGTGCTACTATATAGTATATACTAATACCTCCTATGTATATTTCACAAACCCACATTGAATCACCAACCATACTATAACAAATCCACTGTTAATTTGGAGTTCATACTTCACTTTACTGTCAGTTTATTTTGATTTCGTTTCAACTCTCCTTCAATTATACATTTTCCATAAAACTTTCAAACTACAACACTAACAATCCTGCGATGTACTGACGTACTACGTTGAATTAACTTTATTCATTGCAATTTATAATTACTTACTAATTTTAAGCAAACAATATTTTACTACGTATAATTGGGATTTTCTTGTAGTGAATTTCTTAGAAATGTAACTATTGTATTTGTCTTCATGACATAACTTTCGAAAAATTTTATACCCTTTCCTTATTTAGCTTGTCGAGCTAAAAAATATATTTGTCATATATTTTCGGGCTCGGAAATTTATGAGACGTGTTCGAAAAACTCGTCTTTTCAAAATTTTTATTTGCAATACCTCTCAAACGAATTAACCGATTTTTATGAGCTTCACGGTATTTGATGCAGTTCTTGAGAAGAATAAAAAAAAAAAAAAATAATTTTCTCTTTTACAAGCGATGTTACGCGAAATTTTGAAGTTATGTAAAAAATTCTTTTAAAGAGTTTTTTTTACCAGTGATCTCACTTATCTGACTATTCAATTTTAATTCAGTTTACAGCACTGGACGATGGATTTTGACGACAAAAAGATAACTTAACATCTGCCCAATGACTTTTTTGAACATTTTCTTTTAAAATTTCTCAGAATCTACCGAGCCGAATAAATTCGAATTCAGATGAAATTTAATTGTAACAAAACTTATTCGAATGCTGCAAGCTGCGATTCGATCAGTCAAACCGTTCAAAAGTTATGTTTTTAAACACAAAAATACGCACACAGTTTCACAAGACAGATTCAGACAGATTCACAAGTTTTTTTCTGAAATTCATACTCTTTTGATTTAAATTTTTATTTACGTGATTGAAGCTCAAATTTCTAATTCGTTGATAGGCTTTCATTGGCAATAGATAGTAAATTTTTCTATTAACAGCTTCAGAGAAGACAGGTGAATTTATTCAAATTTTTAGAAGACAAATATCAAGGCTAAATTTCGTTCAGTATTATTCTTACTGTTAAAGCTATAAGAGAAACTAAGACTTGATTAATTCCACCACTGAAAAAAAAAAAAAAAAAATGGGAATATTTTACTGTAATTCTATGTTAATATTTGAACAACCCCTGTGCCACTTAATACAGCAGACGAAAAAAAGCGGACAGCGTTCGTTTTTGCCCCAGATAATAAATAGCCACTAAGTACATTTGCGTTAGCAAGAGAGCACTGCTATTAAGATACCATTGGTTTCCGTATGTGCCTAATGTTTTACGTTGGTTCTACTAAAAGAGATTTTTTTATACATCGCTTAATGACTATTGCTAATGAAAATTCATCATATTTACCACTTCCTTTTTTAACTTCCCGCTATGAAAACGATTTTCAAAAATCGAGTTTCATCAGATCTTTTCGATTTGAGGTCCTACACGAAAAGAATAAGATTTCACTGGATAACATTCTAGATTATACTCAGTGATATCTGTAGTGAATAGAAATTTTAGATAGTATCTAGTATAATCCAAATTATACTAAGTGATATCTGGATTATACTCATTATAATTTTCCATTTCTCCCAGTAAAATCTCAGATTACACCGCTTAAGATTCCACTGGATATAATCCGAGATTGTATCCTGTAGAATTTGAATTATTTTTCTAGCACCTGTGTGCTTATAAGCTTATATGTGCTATAGCATTATCATATCATTATGAACAGGTTAGGTCTTATTGTCACAAGTCTAAACATAAAAACATACGTCTTGTACATTACGGATCATTTTTCAGATAAAAATTAAAATTCCAATAAATGTTTTTTTTTTTTAGTTTCCTGCTAAGAAAATCAAGAAGACATTGGTTATTGATTTTACCCCGTTTTGCAAAAATTTTTTTTAACATCAAAAAAACCACGTCGATCGCCGTCAAGTCGGTCGAAATCGGTTGATTCATTCAAGAGATATCGTGAACGAAAGAAAACCGAAAAAAGTGTTTTTTTGGAATAATTCCGAAATTCTTCGTTCGATCGATTCAAACTTGCAGATTTTTTGTGAGGCTGATAAAACTCCATCGAGTGCCGCCTACCACGTGAAAATCGGTTGATTCATTCAAAAGTTATTGCAGTTTAAAAATTCAAAAAGTGTTTTATCAAATTCCTATCAGACTTTCAAGCTCGAAGAGCTCACAAACATTATAAGCGCAATTTTAAATGCCTAGGTATGGAATTAGCGGGAAGTTGCAGGGATGGCCTTCAGAGTCAACCGTTTTCCTAAGTGATTATTATAATTTTAACATAGCAGAAATGAATCCACTTTAAAATAATTGTTATGTAATAATAAAATGGCCTATATCATCACGATTCTTTATTTTGATAGTAATATCATTACACGCTCATGTGATTGTATTATCCACATGTCAAATCAGTCATTGAGAAATGCCAACAGGTGATGCAGGATGTTACATTACGAGCAAAATGTCACTAGTGGTGTAACATACTGCTGTATTGCCTTAGATAGATTCAAAAATCGAAAGGTTATTTCCGTTGTAGGATACGTATTTTTGGTTGTGGTTATTGTTATGTTTCATTTTGTTCGTAATTGGTAACTGTAGCATGTATATTTGAGTGATTTGATAGTAATTTTAAGTCCATTGTTCATGTTTTATACAATGCAATAAAACAATACCCTCATTTTAATAGAATTGTCCAAATTTACTTTGTTTGAACAATTATACATCAAATTGTTTATTAAAAAATTTTAATAGATGAAAAAAACAAATCACAGACATCGTTTTCGTAAAGAATAAACAGACTAAATTTGGTTTTAATCGATTAAAAGTCGTGAATGTCATTTTAATAACAATTTTGGTATACATTATATGGAGTAACAAAAGCAAATCCTCATGAAATCGGAAAAAATGTCAGTTATAAATTTCAACGAAATTGTTATTTTATTACTAGTTGGAACTCAATTTATGAAAGCAGACATTTACTTTTTAGTGACAGTTTTAATTTTTATATTTAAGGCTTTTAATTATAGGATTTTCTAAAATTTCAAATGACTACTATTATTCAACTAACTGACAGATTTAGATTATCTGAGAGCTAAATCAAGGATACCACTTGAAAAATAAAAGTACCAAGTTTCAATGGAATCTGATACGAAATGTAAAGCTATTGAGATAACAAGGAGCATTATGTCTCAAATATATAAATAGAAACTTCGGAATCAATATTATTTCTGCAGTCTATACTTAACCTAATGGAGACATATTTCTATAATAATTGAGAAAAAAAAGTTATTAAAATTGTTTCAAAGAAAAATAATTAAAGTAAAAAAAGTAGTGACATTTACAATCACTTAAAGGTACTATATAATTTGGACGCATTTGACAAAATTATTTTATTTTTCATTCAGTTAAAAAATCATACATGCTCTTTTATTTATTATATGAATGTTATCACTCGACTCTTTTTAATTGATGATAAAATTTTCATACTTTTTATTCAGTAATAAAGAGCCATAGAAACCTACAAAAGTAACTTTTGACCATTCACCATTTGTGGGTAGCATACCCGTGGAAAATTTTTCTGATATCGCAATTGTAGGCTGATTTGGTTATTTCAGGTTATATATAAGAATAAAAAATGATTTTTGCATAGAATTTTCCAATTTTTTTCAGGAATCCGCCCATCAATAACCGCGTCATATTGAAATAAAATTGATTTATGTAGTTGATTAATCTAAAAACCAAATCCAGATAAGCTTCTGAGGAGAATAATAAATAAAATTATTTCCATTTTAGAACTAAACACTTAAAAATTTACTCTTACACTGATAAAAAAATTGACTTGACTCAAGAGCCAAACTCTTGAACGAAGAATATTATTTTGAAGAAAATGATTTTCTTCAAAATGGTATTCTTCGTTCAAGAGTGTGGCTCTTGAGTCAAGTCAATTTTTTTATCAGTATACATAAAAAGACTATTCAGCGATCATACGCCTTCTGTAGAAGAGTTTGAATACTACCTATAGTCGAAAAAGTATACATGAGTATACCAGGATATATAAAAAATTAACAAGCCGTATTTACACATGATATACAAAATTTTTTTACGAATATTTAATTCCCAGAGTATCTTTACTTGAAAATGATAGTAATGTAAAAGTATTTATAAATTGGTGACAGCTTAAAATTTAAATCCTCCTATTCTGATCATTTTACCTCCTTTCTAAAATGCAATGTTATTTTTTAGCTATCACACTTTTTGTATTTGTTAGGATCTTAAAAAAGAAAAAAATATCGATGACCAACACTCGGGATCGATCAACATAACGTAGAACCTATAGTTTAGCAAATAAACACACACGATTTTTCAAAAGTAGGGAATAAATAAAGTGAGTTAAAATTTCATTCAAGCCCCACATCACTGGCTGTCAATTAAATATAATACTTTTTCAACTGTAACAAAGAATATAGACGCAGTAGGTTTCTTATAAAGACGCCAAAGACTTGTTATTTCTAGGTTCTATTCAATGAATCAAGGACACACTTTCAAAGCAACCCATTTGGCGCTTATGTTAGAAGAAAAAAAGAAAAGAAGTGTCCGTTTTAACAAAAAGGACATTGGTAAATGTTTCGAACATTTATAAAATTTCACACGAAAGTAGATCTACTGAAGTATAAGCAAAAATTGTTACTCAATGATGCATAAAATTTTCTAATTGGTTTCATGTACTACATTTAGGAAGTATCAAAGTGCTTTCAGAAATTTTAACTGAACAGGGTCACGTATGAACATATTTAGTTTTCCGAATGAAGGTGCTGTTGTAAATTTCTGATGGAGAGCACATCATCGCTGAATTCACTTCTTATAAGAGGTAAATTGTAATAAAATAAAAATCATTTCTTTGACTATTTGGAGGAGCTTTTCCAATATTGATTTTTGGTTTAATCAACAATATAGTAGACTAAACCACTCCTTGTTTAAAACAACTTTTTAATTGACGGACACATTTATAGCAAAATTAAAAAATAGTAATAATATATTAAAATTAAAAAATTTTTGTAAGCTATTTTCTTATTTATATATGTAATATGTTATGATCATATAAAACTAGGTCAGGCCGTATCAGAAAATTTTTTCACGAGTCGAAGTCGATGAAAAAAAATTCTTCAAGTTTATAAATTTTTAATAAAAAAATTTTTTTTTGTATTTTCAATAGAACACAAATTGTGAAATCCTTGTAGGAACAGCAAAAATAGCTTCCTTAGACCTCAAGACGTGGAGATCTGATAAGAACTCGATTTTTGAAAACCGGGGTGACACCATGGCAGTAACTTTCCGATTTTTGGAAAATCATTGATTTTCATCACGAGAAATTGAAAATGCTGAGTCGTTTTTACCCATAGTAAAAACAGTTCATAAAATTTTTTTTGCTATTTTCCAAATCATTTGTGAGCTACAAAGCATGAGCTTGAGCCCAACAGATTTTCAAATGAATAAGATTTTAATCACAATAAACTCCTTTGAATTGTTGTGAGATTCGTCGAAAATGGTCGATTCGATCATCAGATATCGCTATTCGGTAAAATTGAAGAAAGTTTTTATCACATATTATCATTTAAATGAATCAACCGATTTAAATCAACTTTGTCGTAATCACAGGGCTTCACATAGTTATAAGCTTGAAGTTAATCAATCAATCGATTCATTTCTAAAAATTAAAACCTGAAATTTGGCAGCTGAAGGACAAAATTTTTTTTGACTAAACTAAAAATCTCGTAATATTTGCAAAATATATATATTTCTGCAAGTACATGTTAAGCGATAAAGTAGAAAGTTTTTGAATAACATTAAATCTTGTCAATTTTATCACTACTGTCACAAAATAAGCGACTATATGCACCAGTGCATACCCAACTGTGGAGTTGGCGGCGTTCACGCTTGGGGCTTCCACTTTAACCATCAACACGATGAGCTTTTCTCTGTAGTGTAGTGCTTGGTAGTACAGTAGGAAGTAGGAAAATCATGATTCGTATCCCGCACTACGGTGATTCTCTACTTCTACTTCCAGTGCTTTCACTGTAGTATAGTCACTTCTCATCTCGCTTTATATGTTGTACACCGTATAGATACACTTTTGAACTACCTACATGTATACCATCTGCTGTGAATTAAATGTCGTTTAATAAAGCACAGGGGCATTTTAAACGTATACGACTAATTTGACATTATAGTAAACGAGGCATTCTTTTGTCGTTTGTTTTTTTTAACATTGCCAAATCTTTATCTTGTGCTAAAGACAAACTCATACAAAAGAAGGGAAAAGGCTAAATTTTTCAAGATTATTTTCAAAATAGCCTCCAATTGTGTTTTTCTATTAATCTATTTTACAACCGTCATTGTGAAAATAATAGCTAGATCCTTAACTGCGCTAACAGGCTGGTAAAAGTCGAAAATTTGAGAAATTAATCAATATTTCCATCTTGAATGAAGAATTTTTTCTTTATTTTTATTATTTACCACAATTTGAATGACTATTATTGGTTTTGAATTTTTCCAGTCTAGTATTAATATAAATACAGTAGATCAAATTTTATGGATAAACTTTCAAAAATAGAAATTTTATCTTTTCATTTAGATTTAAAAAATTATCATCGTAGGACGATATAAATAAGTTTCAACTTCTTAAGATCATTTTTATAAATACTATTAAAAGAGATATTAACGAAGTAGAAGTAATTTTTCAGTGGTGATTTTCATTTAATAATCGTTTATTTAAAAAGTTACAATAAATTTTTCTAGCTGCTATGTTTTTGTTTTTCATTAAAATGCTTTCCATCTTTTTTACTTTAAATTCTGTGTCAAGTATTTGATTTGTTTTAATTGTTACTTCTAACAGTACTTAATTTAGTGCTAAGATAGTATATTTAATAAGCTTTATATTTTTTCGTATAAAGGATATAATATAGTTTCTAATAAAACAAACAATTCATTTATCAACTAATATTTAAGCATTCTAATCAGCAATGTATTGTTAATATGGGCCATTCTTGATTAACAGAAAGAAAATTTAATTATTGTTACAATTTCATTGGTTATCATAATTATTATGTGTGCATTAACTTTCAGGAAGTAACGATGTTAAAACTACCGCAATTATTCTTTTTCTTTTTTATTGCAGTGTTAGAATTCCTTCAGTTATTAACTCGTGTGATGAGAATTGAGGAGTGGGCTTCAACAACAAATTAAGCAGAAACAGAACATTGTCGAATGTATGCTAGTGTAAGTATTTAGCTATTAATATAATTTCACGGAAAAAAAAAAATGCGGTAAAGACGACTACACTTGGAGTTGGATTTACTACACGTTAAAATCACCCGTAAACAAACTATAGTGTATATATGGGTCATTTCATCGAATAAAACCACTTTTACGGGGTAACTCCCATCGATTCTTTTCAAATTTAGTAAAGGATTTTTCTACTTTGATAAAAAAATTCCCTGAAAGTTTCTAGCTGTTAATATGCAGCCGATTTGACGTTGTGCATTTATGAAATTCTAAAAAAAAATTTTTAACATTTTATTTAATTGTATAAAAAAACCAAAAATATGCACATCGCAAAAATGACATATTTTGTGGGAAAAACTCAGCTATCAGAAAAAATGTCATATTTGATCTACTACCCACATGCATTTTTGATATATTTTTCATTTATACATATATATAATATATATTTTAAAGATATAAGCTCATCCCGATGTTACACTCATCAAGGGCTTTTATTTGAGTACCCACATGCGTTTTGATATATTTTTCACATATACATTTATACGATATGTAAAATTCATGAAAAAGTGATGTGGGTATTCAAATGAAAGGTCTCGATGAGTGTAATATCGGGATGAGCTTATATCTTTAGAAATGTTAATATTTCACAAGATACAAGGTCATTTCTTAATTATGTATCTAGAGATAGAGCATTTTCAAATGCAGCCTGAATACTTATCATGATAAATTTACTATCGATGAGGATGATATGAAACCTTGAAAAGCAGCAAATTTAAGTCAAGACCTTTTCAATGACGCTAAATTTCACTAAAAAAACCGATTTTATCATATGACTATTCTGGAGACAAAATTTTTGTTATTTTTTTAATAATATAGATATACTTTTTTCAGTATTCACTCTCATGTCAAACATTAGAACGTTATAATTATTTGTTTATCAGGAATCTGGACAAGATAGGATCATAATAACAAATCTATCAACTTTGTTAACTTTGTGACTATTTATATGACAAAGGCAACTGTGCAATGTAAGATATTGATTGTTATAATTCGTATTATGGTAAATATTGTAATTGTAGCGATTATTATGTTATTTTATTGGTTATTAACATGTGTATTTTCAGATGTCTGAGGAAGGTCTAATAAATGATCGAAACGTCACAGAAATAATAATGTAATTTGTTATTATGATCCTATTTTGTCCACATTTCTGATGTACAAATAAATATTGATAATTATGGACGATAATATCAACAATGATAATATCTCCGATGAAAAAAGTTACCATCTAGATAATAAACTGTATAATCATAATTGCGAGAATTAACATCCAATGATTGTGCTAATTACAATCGCTAGATAGTTGTATTTATCATTTTAACTTTGGAAAAGTTAGTAACTATACTAGATAGTAGAAGCTACAAAATAGAGATGGTTACCGTTAACATAAAATTCTCTCCGTGTGTCATTGCATTTTGAACTCAGTTAAAGTTTGAATATGATTGCTAGCACAGTGATTGATAAATATTTGCGAATTACCGTCCAACTCAATTTAAATTAATGATTAGATGGTAAAATACTGACAGAGTCTACAAACTAACTTATTTGTCTTCAGAATCGAACTAAATATGGCAGCGTTCAAATTGTTGTAAATGTTATTTTCAACTTACTCAAAAATATTTATACTAAAGCTGACTGATGAATTTTTTTTCATTTTAAAACTTTTTTTTTTTTCATTGTATGACCTATTCACATGAAAGACAAGTTGAATTTCGTTTTTCATTTCTTATAGCTGAATAATAACAACCAGGAATGATATCCGAGCGGTTTGAGGGCCTAATTTAAAACTTCTCGTCCCTCATTCTGGTCAAACGTGGATTTAAATCCCAACGAATGCTGAAAAATTATTTTAGTTCTAATATTCGTCCTGTCGCAGCTCAGTATTGAAATAGAATATAAGATGTAAGCTATCTTAAAAACACGATGAAGAAATTAATTAAAAATAAAAATAACCTGATCAATGGAATCTGAAGTGAAACTTCATTAGTTCTGTTGTGATCTGAAACTCAATGAAACGAAAAAGTAATATTAAAAATAAACAAACGGGTCCATCTATATGATTTAACGTGCGAATAAAGGAGATAAAATATATTATACAGTGTTCCTTAAATTTCGGGCCTCCTCTTTGTAGAGTACTTCGTAGCCTCCCTATACTCATGTCTATCCAGAGAAAAGGCGTCGTATTGTAAGTATAGTATCTACAGTAGACGCTCCCTATGTTTGACTTTATTCTCACTATATTTAACGTTTTTATATAAACCTACAAAATTTAGCAAGTTTTACCATGTTTTTCAAAATCAAATAGCAATAGCTTAGAAATGACCAATAACACCGGAACACAGGAAAAAAAAAGTTGTCTGTACTTTTGATCGGACCCACTTACAAAAATGTATTTCGACCCGCTGAATCCGAATTTGAAGTGCATTTGGCCCGGTCACCCTCCAGTTTTGAGTAAAATGCAAAAAACCCAAAAAAAGTCAAAAAAATTACGAAAAACTACAGTCACAGCGATGAAAAAATTTTTCTGGACCTTGATCAAGTATGATTTTTATGTTTTTTAATTTACTAAATCTGAATCTGAAAGTTAATAAGCTTGTTAAGCCGTCAAATTATGAAAAAATAGCGAAGAACCCAAAATAATTGCAATAAATCATGAAAAATCGAAATTATCGAGATAAACAAAATTTTTGAGATTCAGATCGAGTATGATTTTTATGTATTTTGTTTTACTGAATTTGAATCTAAAGTTTTTTGTCTCGTTAACGTTTCAAAATTAAAACAAATCTCAAAAAACTAGAAAAAATTGGAAAAATTGCAGTTATAAATATGAGCAAAAAATCTATTAAACACGATTGTTAATAACTTGGGTATATTTTTATGGATGGAATATGATCTTAAAATTGAAAAATTGACAAAATTTTAAAATCTGTACAAAATAGCATGTAAGGAGAAGGTTCGAATGTCCGTAGGTGGGTCCAGTTACAAGTACTGACAACTTTTTTTTTGTGTTCCGGTGTAATTTGTGAATACTTTGTAATAATTCATTTTAAAATTTCTCCAGAGAGTAATTAGAAAAATTAAGTTTTTGAAAATTCATTCACTACTGCCCATTTTTAATTTATAGTATAAAATACTAAGAATAATTGCAGACAAAAAACGAAAAAATTTAGTGATACTAAAGAACCCTTTATTGTTTTGTCTTATAAATTGTGGGAAAGCACGAAAATACTCATGTCAGCGGGATTCGTTTTAAGGTCAGGTGCTATACACCCGCTTACAGAATAGATGAATTCCATTAAGATTGAATCAATAAGAGTAATTGAGTAGAACCGTTGAAAATTGAATTTTAGAGCTTGACCTTAAAAGTTTCAATACAATTGAAATTGAAGAAATGATTTTGATTTCATTTTAAGATAAATTTGAATGATTTTAGCAATTAAGTTATTACAATAGAATTATTGAACCAGAAATGTATGTAAATTATGCAAAGCTTATTTTTAATTGGAGCTTTCTCAAATGAGCAAACCATTTCGATTAATTTTTCTTCATTTTTTTCTGAAATTACTTTTAAAAATAAAAATTTTTCATCTAAAAGTTGAAAAAATAAATAATTCATTAATGGTTTGTTGTGATAGAAGTGTAAAACTTGGTATAAAAGTTGCTATTTGTATGTAATAATACATATTAAACAAATAGTAAAACTAAAAAGAGTCACACGGAGAAAAAAATATCGTGATAAACACGAAACTTTGTATCGTCATTATCACAATCATATGTATAGCGACTGTTAACTAACGTTTGTATTCTATCACTATAAGTATTGTGATTACCTCAAAACGTATGGTGCTAAGGACTATACGTATCGTGATAATCACGATACACCGCTTGCAGCGCCACTACTTTCCCACTACTTTTCGCCTGGATCGTGATAATTACAATACGTATAGTGATGAGAGCGATATTTTTTTCTCCGTGCACGTAAGAAATTCGGTGATTTGGTCTAGGATTCTCCACGTATGGATAATTAGTAAACGTTTCGACTAATTAAACTAATTAATTACACGCAAAAGAGTTTTAAATTCTAAATTAAAAATAAGCGCTTACAATTTCTTCGGTACCGTTATTGCGTATTTTAAGAGAGAAAGAGAGAGAGAGGTGTGAATCTCGTGCAGAGTAATTTTGAATCTGTATGCAGTTGAAGTGAGAAATCCTCGAGCCAATAACACTCGGCATTATTATGCAGATTGCGCGGTAACCCATATTAGTTCGTTATCACATCCAACATCTTGAATATAACACAGTGTGAGTCAAGCCTACTATACAGAATATAGCACAAGAATAAACTTAACTTCTTGCACGTTTGCCCTGCTCGCACACGCGGGGGTGTGTCGCCGCCCTCGAACCAGAAAGAAGGTAATAATAATATAAATGCTTCAACCACAATAGCAATTCAATTATGCTTTCGAGTACGTCATCATATCATTGTAAGGATTTCTTCACGGTTTAAACCTTCTTCGTTAAATTTGATGTATCTCCCACTCATCCTCGTAGATAACTATCGACACGTAACACTGTCAAAAATAAACACTCATATTTTTAAATTGCAAACAAATATTATCGACTTATGTAAATAGTAGTCTTGTATTCAAATAAACTAAAAATATTGAACGAAATTACAGATTCAGAATTTGAAGAAAAAATTATTCCATGTTATCTTACTCCTCATGTCATTTGGCTTTGTTTGAATTTCTTATAAGTTATAAGGTTTTATTCGAGGCCGCAATTTTACCATTTCTATAGGTATAAACATAACACAGTCATGTTAGAGTCTTGGTAGAGACAGTATCGATTATGTATCCAGGCCTTTAGGTATAATACTCTAGGGATATCTCGACGTGTACGGCATTACTGAGTAGAACGAATAGAATGAAGAATGAGAAAAAGAAAAAGTCTTATATGGTGTGAGACAGAGCAAAACAATGAGTTTATGTCCATTCGTATGGGATTATATGTGCACCTTTTCCCATATTTTCGATTCTTCTGAGGTCACTTGGTATTTTTATTGGATTTGGAAAGAGATTCTTAAGATACTGTCAACATATTTACATTAGGACTCTTATTGAGTTCTAAGTCATGACTAGGGCCAGGGACTTGGTATGGAAGGGGTAACGCACGAGCATCAACTGTTTTACCCCTTCCATACGAAGTCCCTGGCCATAGTCATGACATTTCGAATTTGAATTGTAATTATTTAAAAATGGGGTTCACTCTATTTTCAACAACAAAATATCATCGATTTAATTAGAATTTTGTACTAGCTTTACATTTTTATTTGGTAATATTTTCCATACATATCACCTGGAAAACTTAAATAAAAATATTTATGCATGTAATAAGCATTGAATTGATGATCAGATAAAAAAAACTAGGAAAACGGTTGACCCTAAAGGCCATCTCTGCAACTGCCCGCTAACTCTAAACCTAAGCGATCAACATTTCGCTTCTTTTGTTTTTGAGCTCTTGAAGCTCAAAATATTATTTTTCTTGATCCCCTACCCGAAAATACGCACTTTCTGGCAGCTCTTCGCTCCAGAAAGTACGATTTTTATGGCTTACTTGAATTACAGCGCGCTCTGGCGGACTACGTTTTTTTTCTGGCTCGCTAGTACAATAGCTATATTCACAAGTATGCTGTTTACTATATTCATTCGCTTGTCAAACTTTTGGAGGTTGTGAAAGTGCGAAAGTGTTAATGGCCAGTTGTGCTAATAATATTGATATGGATGATTCATCATCTGATGATTCCTTGGACGAGGAGGAGGTTTTGAGGAATTTTGATCAAGAAGCTCAAGAAATTGTCCGCACCAAGACAATTTATTAATTTATGTATTTTTTATTCTCAATTTTTCATTTCAGGATTTAATGATCGTGCAACTAATTGTAAATTATTGATGATATATTTTTTTAAGCCCGCCCCGACCAGCAAAACCTCGGCTTCGCCTCGGCATCTATATCCCACGCGCCAGAAAATCCAACTTTCTGTCCTAGGGTCGTAATATACTATTTCATTCATTTTGAGCTCTTCAGGAAGTTAAAAGATGAATAAAAAACTATTCTTTGTTTACTGTTTTTTCGCTTATATTGATAATTTGATTGAAATGGAGTTTGACAATTTGCTAATAAGAACATCGATATCAGAAATTGACATTTATTAAAATAATTTTTTTTTCAGTTTTAAATTTACGATATCAATCAATAACGTAGTTAAAAAAATATTTTTGAATTAATAATTATTATTATTATTTTCTAACTATTTTTTTAAGAATTTTTTTCTGTTCAAAAAATTGACTAAGGAAACTTTTATTTTTTAATTATTCTGTTTTTGATAAACGTTTAAAGTTAGAAAATTTTTATGGGTTAAGATATTGTGTACCCGACTTACAAATAATTACCATTCAAATTAAAAATAGTGATGATAATTTAAAAAAAATTTCATATTTCCATTCTTGATAATCTGTATATGAATGATCTAAACCTCAACTGACCCGAAATGAGTACAGTGGCCAAGAGAAACGTGCCCTAGTACAAAAGCTGGAACTATACTGTTGAAATGTCAATTTATTCCCACACAATACCTCAATCAGGATGCAAACAACAGAACCCAAGCCAAACTGGATTGTATTTTGCATTGAGAGATGGATTTGGTATGAGCTGTATGCACGCATGCGCATCTTTCGTGGTGTGTATACAAACTATAAAATGATTGGTACACATTCTATTTACAAAATTGCATAACATACAGGCGTGATTTTTTTGTCTTTTTATTAAGATTAAAAAACATTGAAACCTAAAATTCATCAACAGTTTAACTTAATTGATAAATTCACGATGAGTTTGCGAATTAATTTTGATTGAGCATACACTAGAGTAAATTCAATCGGATAAAATAGCATTTACCTTACTACGTAAAGCTTATCCAGATCGATTTGGTCGAGAGTTACTACTCCGGATTTAGTTTCCACTTAATTCTAACTGAAATCCTATATAATATAAGTCTATCTATATACATGTGTCTGTCCAGCTAATTCAATTTTTTATCAGTTTAAATATTTCCAACGAATCAACTTCCAAAATTTATTCTGTATTTATTGAATTTCGTATTAATAAAATTGAAAGTTTGTTAACCAATATCTTAATTGATATTTTTAAGTAGGCTTTAAAAAATTATGTTTTTATGAGATGATTATATTTTGAGATCTTCATAAGCTATAACTATTTTCGAAATGTCGGATTTTGGAAAAGCATCTAATACATCGATTAAAAAATTCAAAAAATTACTACTTTATTAAATATTTTGTAAACTTTTGATTGAATTTTATTGCTAATTTCTCGTCGAACTCAAAGTGTTTGATCACAAGCAGTACTGACTTAGTCTATATATACTCTTAACATTCGTTAACGTGGTATGTAACTTGGATCAAAGTGAACAGCGTAATGAATTGATAGCAAAAAGTTGTGTGTTCGAACCTATCACGAACCTAACTCGGTTTTCGTAAGTCGGAGTGAAATCAATAGCTTTCAAATTTTTGAAAATTATTAATTTTCGTAAGAGAAAGTTAAAAACAACTTGTCACATTATATAAAGTTGATAAATAAAAGAAGCGGCACAACAATGCCAGATAAAATATTAATTTGAAGAGAAATCAATCATATATTATTCAAAATATTATTTATAAAGTTAATTACCTCAAAATAAGACTGAAAGCATAATCAATATTAAGGATGTAGAAAATCTTACATAGAAAATCTATATTTTTTCTAGTGTAAAACATAATTGTGTAAAACATAGGAAATATTATTTCAATAACTTTTTTTAATTTTTTCAACATAAAAACGTTTATTTTCTAGCGTCGGAGGTAAAAAAAAACTTCACTATCATGTTTTTCACGGTTTTCTGCTGGAAGATAGCAGGAATTTCATTTCTCAAATTACAGGATCCACTGTTTAACAGATTTATTTATTTTTTTTTTATTTTTGTCAAATACTGTAGTATAAATGAAATCAAAAACCAAAAGATTGATAGAATTTCAGATTTTTCATAAAAATATTAACGTCAAACACGTTCGTGATATTGAATATGAATCTTTATAAACCAGATACTCAAAAAATTAAATTATCTAACGTATGTAGCACAAATTTTTAATGAACAAGTTGATTCTATATAATCAAGATAAAATTAAATCAACTCGAATAATAAAAGATATTTTTTCGGGGTTCGCACTTTATTTCAAGTATTGTTATATATATAGTTTTCTTTCTTAATGTAACAGTTTCCAAAAATAATGTTACACAACAAGAGTTTCATCTTGATGTAGCCAATTATAAATAAATTAGCAAGTTTCTTTGCCAGATGATCATTAATACCGTTAAATATGAAACAGATCTGATGTATAACCGAAGATCAAAATTATCAGTAACTCATCGGTATGACAATAAAGTTTACTATTTTAAATTAATATCTAAAATTGAACCTCACAAAACATTTCTCAGACATAATAGGTTAAAAACTAGAACTCGCGGCAGGAAATCAATGAACTCAAATAAACTACGGATGTGTATAGAAAATATATGAAATTCTATATCCAACAATCGAGTGTCTTATAAACTTTCTTTATTCAATACTACAATGTATTGCACATTGACAGTAGTAACACGTGTTACATTTTAAGTTATAAGTTACAAAAACTATTGATTTTATTTTGTGTTGTTTAGCTCTTTGAAATTGTGGTTGATGTTGCAATACTTCGTTTGGCATTCCATCATTTCATGGTTCAGCTTTGTAATAAATATTTGAGTTTTTAACCTACACGGAGAGAAAAAATATTGCTACTGAAGCCATCTACTAGATAGTTACTTGTAGATTGCTACTACAGCAATACTGCATAGCCCTGGTAGCAATTGTTTAAATGGCTAGGAGAGTTATATACTACAACGGTCTTCTTACCGCGTCCTTTAACATAACCATATACACACATACCAATATCGAATAATTCAATAATAATATTTTTACGTAATGATTTCATAAATATTTATAAAAAAAACTTACTTATAGATTATTATAAACTATAATTCAAATAAAAACATGATTTTATATACATTATCACCGATAAGTGTAATTGTAGCAAAAAATTGAACATTTTCTAAAAAGTAATAAATAATCTACAAATATTGCAATATTGAAAAAAAAAACGCTTTGAACTTAAATAAATTTTTTTAAACAATTTTTTTTTAAACAATTTAAATTTATTTATAAATAAAAAAAAATTATCTACTTATCTATTATTTATTTATAATTATAAAATTAATTCATAACTCCGCATAATAACTACACAGAAAGAAGAATTTCTTGACTGGAGAACAAAATTCTTGGCTCAAGAAAATTTTCGGATGCCTGAAGGAAGACCGAAGTTGTGTTGGCCTAAGTAAAAATTTTTCTTGAAATTCAATTCTTGGTGGAAGTAATTTTTTCTTAATTCAAATTATCATAAATACTTGATACAATAAATTTTTATATTTGATCAAGATTTTTAGATACTTTAGGGAAGCAGCGCCACCTACTTCAGCTGAGAAAAAAATTTTCTCACCTTGAGAAAATTTTTCTCTTGAATATTTGATGCCCATTTTATATTATTTTGACGTGCAATTAATCATATTGAATAAAAAAAATGATTCAATATCATTTGATTTTCCCATTTGACATGTTAATCAATAAAAATATTAATGAAAATTTACTTCTATCGAAATATTTAATTTTTTGGAGCAAGAGAAAAATTTTCTCAAGACAAGACAATTTACTTCTATCAAGAATTAAATTTTTTGGAGCAATGGGCTGAATTTTCTCAAAACAAGAAGATTTTCTTGACTTAAATAAATTTTCTTGGATCAAGATACGTATTTCTTAAAGCAAGAGAATTAATTTTGTTGGGATAAGTGAAATTTCTTGTGTCAAAAAAAAATTTTTTTTTCGTTCAAGAAAATAATTAGGAAGAAAAATATTTTCTTGGCTCAAGTGAACCTTTTTTTCTGTGTAAATCTTTACTAATCAATAAACATGTTACACATATGTACACACATACACTAATAAATGATTTTTGGAGCAATGTTTTTTTAAGTAAATTGAGCATCTAGCAACTCCAATGGTTTTGAATAATTAACGCTAAATCTAATAGAAATCACTTTTACACGGTAAAAGTTTTCAGCTATAGAGTGTTAAAAAAAGTCTGTCCAGAAATATCCTACACTCTTTCTGAATTTTCTTTTTTTTTCAGTATGACGATCTTTTTTCAATTTTTACCAGGTGAATTGTTTTTCACTTCCATATTCTTTGAAGTAAATTTTTATGAAAAATTCATAGCCAGATGCATGAATGTCGAATTACATAAACATCTATGAAAGAAAAAAATAAATATCAGAGACAAAAGAATGGCACATTTTTTCAGCAGTCCAATATAATCAATCAGGCAATATTTATATTTAAAGTGCAACGAGTAAATTTTTTTACGTACTCTTTTTAGATTCTATCATGTGAAAACTAAAACGTTCCCTCTGCTGCAGATTTTTATTTATTATTTAAACTGCAACTAGTAGTCATATTTGTTAACATACATCAAATGTATATATTTATATTTATTTTTTTTAATGAAAAAATGTATGTTTTTAAAGCTGCTCGATGATTACGTTCCTCAAACAGTTTTATCAGTTGATATTGAGTTATGAATTGCGCTACTGATTTATATAAAGATAAAAAAAAAGAATTGATAATAATTTTTTTCAGGTCTGTTTTATTTTTTTTGTTCGATTACTACATTAAATAAAATTCTATGTACTATTATTTTTTCTATAAAAAAATATTTTTTTTATGATTGGAAAGAAATTGTGCTTACACTGCAAGCTACAAGAGCTGTTCCTCCTCATTTTTCGGTTGTGTTGGCATCAAAAGAAACGAACAATTTTATCTAAATAAAAACGACGTATGAATTTACCTTCTTGCAATTTTTAAAATTTTATTTTTTATTATTTTTCCATCATCAAATAAAAATTAATGTTTGAATTAAATGTAACAAACATTATAATTCATTTTATTCTTACTCGTAGTTTTTAAAATAAATTTATAGCTTGAACGGTGGATAAAATTTTATACTTTTATTTCGTTTGGAATAATTTTAAGAGGTATTTATCCAAACAGGAGAAGATAAACGAAGAATAAAAGGTAGAGTGATGTTATTGGGAAGAGAAGGGTGCCGGGTGGTAAATCTTCGTAAGTAAAATGTTGACCTAGAGCTCGATGCCTCAAGTCTCCATTGCGGTCGAAACTTTTGCAGGCGGAAACGCCGAGGCACGTTTCGCCGCATTTATCTAGATGTATCTTCCGGTTCGGTGCAGGCTAGAAATATGGAAGTGGGAATCGAGTTTGCTGCATTTAGCCTCAACCTTCGTTGTGTAGCCTATGACACTATAATATTGTCTAGTCTTTTTACACTTTATGCTTTTCTTATTAGTCTTTGTTACCGTAATAATATGACACTTTTTTGTTATTTTACTTGAAATATTTTTTCTGAAGATTTATTTGTCAGGTTGACGTGGAATTAGGTAAATTAATAGTCCGTCAGGTTGACGTGGAATTAGGTAAATTAATAGTCCGTCAGGTTGACGTGGAATTAGGTAAATTAATAGTCCGTCAGGTTGACGTGGAATTAGGTAAATTAATAGTCCGTCAGGTTGACGTGGAATTAGGTAAATTAATAGTCCGTCAGGTTGACGTGGAATTAGGTAAATTAATAGTCCGTCAGGTTGACGTGGAATTAGGTAAATTAATAGTCCGTCAGGTTGACGTGGAATTAGGTAAATTAATAGTCCGTCAGGTTGACGTGGAATTAGGTAAATTAATAGTCCGTCAGGTTGACGTGGAATTAGGTAAATTAATAGTCCGTCAGGTTGACGTGGAATTAGGTAAATTAATAGTCCGTCAGGTTGACGTGGAATTAGGTAAATTAATAGTCCGTCAGGTTGACGTGGAATTAGGTAAATTAATAGTCCGTCAGGTTGACGTGGAATTAGGTAAATTAATAGTCCGTCAGGTTGACGTGGAATTAGGTAAATTAATAGTCCGTCAGGTTGACGTGGAATTAGGTAAATTAATAGTCCGTCAGGTTGACGTGGAATTAGGTAAATTAATAGTCCGTCAGGTTGACGTGGAATTAGGTAAATTAATAGTCCGTCAGGTTGACGTGGAATTAGGTAAATTAATAGTCCGTCAGGTTGACGTGGAATTAGGTAAATTAATAGTCCGTCAGGTTGACGTGGAATTAGGTAAATTAATAGTCCGTCAGGTTGACGTGGAATTAGGTAAATTAATAGTCCGTCAGGTTGACGTGGAATTAGGTAAATTAATAGTCCGTCAGGTTGACGTGGAATTAGGTAAATTAATAGTCCGTCAGGTTGACGTGGAATTAGGTAAATTAATAGTCCGTCAGGTTGACGTGGAATTAGGTAAATTAATAGTCCGTCAGGTTGACGTGGAATTAGGTAAATTAATAGTCCGTCAGGTTGACGTGGAATTAGGTAAATTAATAGTCCGTCAGGTTGACGTGGAATTAGGTAAATTAATAGTCCGTCAGGTTGACGTGGAATTAGGTAAATTAATAGTCCGTCAGGTTGACGTGGAATTAGGTAAATTAATAGTCCGTCAGGTTGACGTGGAATTAGGTAAATTAATAGTCCGTCAGGTTGACGTGGAATTAGGTAAATTAATAGTCCGTCAGGTTGACGTGGAATTAGGTAAATTAATAGTCCGTCAGGTTGACGTGGAATTAGGTAAATTAATAGTCCGTCAGGTTGACGTGGAATTAGGTAAATTAATAGTCCGTCAGGTTGACGTGGAATTAGGTAAATTAATAGTCCGTCAGGTTGACGTGGAATTAGGTAAATTAATAGTCCGTCAGGTTGACGTGGAATTAGGTAAATTAATAGTCCGTCAGGTTGACGTGGAATTAGGTAAATTAATAGTCCGTCAGGTTGACGTGGAATTAGGTAAATTAATAGTCCGTCAGGTTGACGTGGAATTAGGTAAATTAATAGTCCGTCAGGTTGACGTGGAATTAGGTAAATTAATAGTCCGTCAGGTTGACGTGGAATTAGGTAAATTAATAGTCCGTCAGGTTGACGTGGAATTAGGTAAATTAATAGTCCGTCAGGTTGACGTGGAATTAGGTAAATTAATAGTCCGTCAGGTTGACGTGGAATTAGGTAAATTAATAGTCCGTCAGGTTGACGTGGAATTAGGTAAATTAATAGTCCGTCAGGTTGACGTGGAATTAGGTAAATTAATAGTCCGTCAGGTTGACGTGGAATTAGGTAAATTAATAGTCCGTCAGGTTGACGTGGAATTAGGTAAATTAATAGTCCGTCAGGTTGACGTGGAATTAGGTAAATTAATAGTCCGTCAGGTTGACGTGGAATTAGGTAAATTAATAGTCCGTCAGGTTGACGTGGAATTAGGTAAATTAATAGTCCGTCAGGTTGACGTGGAATTAGGTAAATTAATAGTCCGTCAGGTTGACGTGGAATTAGGTAAATTAATAGTCCGTCAGGTTGACGTGGAATTAGGTAAATTAATAGTCCGTCAGGTTGACGTGGAATTAGGTAAATTAATAGTCCGTCAGGTTGACGTGGAATTAGGTAAATTAATAGTCCGTCAGGTTGACGTGGAATTAGGTAAATTAATAGTCCGTCAGGTTGACGTGGAATTAGGTAAATTAATAGTCCGTCAGGTTGACGTGGAATTAGGTAAATTAATAGTCCGTCAGGTTGACGTGGAATTAGGTAAATTAATAGTCCGTCAGGTTGACGTGGAATTAGGTAAATTAATAGTCCGTCAGGTTGACGTGGAATTAGGTAAATTAATAGTCCGTCAGGTTGACGTGGAATTAGGTAAATTAATAGTCCGTCAGGTTGACGTGGAATTAGGTAAATTAATAGTCCGTCAGGTTGACGTGGAATTAGGTAAATTAATAGTCCGTCAGGTTGACGTGGAATTAGGTAAATTAATAGTCCGTCAGGTTGACGTGGAATTAGGTAAATTAATAGTCCGTCAGGTTGACGTGGAATTAGGTAAATTAATAGTCCGTCAGGTTGACGTGGAATTAGGTAAATTAATAGTCCGTCAGGTTGACGTGGAATTAGGTAAATTAATAGTCCGTCAGGTTGACGTGGAATTAGGTAAATTAATAGTCCGTCAGGTTGACGTGGAATTAGGTAAATTAATAGTCCGTCAGGTTGACGTGGAATTAGGTAAATTAATAGTCCGTCAGGTTGACGTGGAATTAGGTAAATTAATAGTCCGTCAGGTTGACGTGGAATTAGGTAAATTAATAGTCCGTCAGGTTGACGTGGAATTAGGTAAATTAATAGTCCGTCAGGTTGACGTGGAATTAGGTAAATTAATAGTCCGTCAGGTTGACGTGGAATTAGGTTAATTAATAGTCCGTCAGGTTGACGTGGAATTAGGTTAATTAATAGTCCGTCAGGTTGACGTGGAATTAGGTTAATTAATAGTCCGTCAGGTTGACGTGGAATTAGGTTAATTAATAGTCCGTCAGGTTGACGTGGAATTAGGTTAATTAATAGTCCGTCAGGTTGACGTGGAATTAGGTTAATTAATAGTCCGTCAGGTTGACGTGGAATTAGGTTAATTAATAGTCCGTCAGGTTGACGTGGAAATTTGGTAAATTGATATGCCGTCAGGTTGACGAGGAAAAATATAGTATTTTAAGGTATTCCGTCGGAGTGACGAGGTAATAGAAAATTGGTTAATTAGTTGTAAGTAAAATTGGCAAGGGCCATTGTAGGTGAGAGGTTCTCACGATTAAGTTAATTCGGCAAGGGCCAACGTAGGTGAGAGGTTCTCACAATTAAGTTAGTTATAAGTCAAATTGTTAAGTTTGAAAATTGATTGAATAAATCATTTTAATTGTTATAAAATAATTTTCTCAGTTTTATTTACAGCCTTTCTCGGACTTCTCACGACCCTGTCTTTTCCCTCTCATGTTCCCCGGTTTCTGGGACACCGTGTCTAAAATCCCAGTGGCGCCCTTTCTAAAGAGGAAAGGGGTAGCTAACTGAACCTGGGCAAAACACCCTGGTTACAGATAAAATATTCATACGTATCCTATACAGCGATTCCATGGTATGTTCTCTTTTATTTGGGTAGAGGTTATTCAATGAATTTGAGATTACATAAGTGGATATGTGATGTCTTGCACTATCGACATCATTTTCGCAATACTTTTTTTCTATTGATGCTTACCTACACGGAAAAAAAAATCACGTAAAAATTACAATAGTAACATCGTAATCCAGGACTAGACTTTCAATATCTTGATTTTTATAATTTTGTAAATTAAAAATTACTATTTGCTTATGAATTTTTGCGATACGAACATCGTAATTCTAGCAAATAATGTAAGTAATAAATAACACAAAAATTCTTACGATGCTGCCGCCTACAAAATGCAATTTAAATTATTGAAAATTACGACGTTATTTAGTAAATTTTTTTTCCGTAAGAGTAAGTGAATAAGGACGCATACTACATGTTTTAATAAAAGAGAGACAGAGTCCAGTAATTTGCGACACCACCACCGAAAGATGTGTGATGTAGGTTGATTAATTAGGGTATTTAGGAGTTATTGTTATTTTTAAAAATTTAATAGAAATAGTTATTATGATTACTTTCATTATTAACATTGTTGAATATAAATTATGATTTTTCAGTTGAGTATAAATTACGATTTTTCAGTTCTGGTCCGGCACTACAATGTCCTATACTAAAAATTACGATATTTTCATCGTAATTTTTCGTATAATTTTCTTTCCGTGTATGTAGATGACTCTATGTCAGTATATTCATTAGTTTCTAGACGTATGTGTGATCTATTAAAAATACTAACTAATCAGCATTCGAACATTATACAATTTGAACAAACAGATGTTTAATTTTCAAAATTTTCCAATATATTATTGACATTTTTCAACTTTATCAGTCAATTTATAAAATCAAAACAATATCATATATACTTGTTTCATGGTTAACTAAGTTAATAATAAACACAAGAATATTAACCTCAAATGTAAATATTGCCACCATTTTTTCTATTCAGTATCCAAGTTAAAATGGTACCGCAACTCCATAACCGCGTCAAAATAACCGTAGATAAAATAATTAAGGACAAAAGGTAATCGAAAAAAATAGAAAAAATAGCCCCGGAAAAAATAGAATAGTAAGTCAATTTCCAAATAAACACACGAAATTCGTGAAAAAAAATGCACAGCACGATAACAAGCTTATGTGTTGCTTTTTAATGTCTCTAATAATTTTGAGGTTGTTTTGTTTGCGGTTATTTGGTCCGCGGTTATTTTGTTACAGCGCTAGTCGAAATATCTACTTGCATGAAAGAAAATATCGGATTTAAAAAAAAATGTTTTAATTTTAAAAACAACAAAATAGAAAAAAATTTATGAACAAAACTTAAGAAAGTACTGTTTAAATGAAGTAGAAAAAAGAAAAAGAAGCGTATGAAATAAAGACGTAGACGAGAGTGTAGGTCAAACTTTAAAAAAAATGAAGAAAAAAAGGATGAAACTTGAAATGAAATGACAAATAATTTCAAAAATACAATACCGTGAAATGATATCAAATTTATGTTTTTTAGTATTTTCATAAAGTTATAAATCAATGGAAAAAGTATGTCTTGCGTCTGAATAAGAAAATATAGATTAGTCTGAAAATAGAGGCCATCAGTTGCCAGGAGGTATGAGTTTTTTCTTCAATGTTTTTTTGCTTGTATAAATATCTATAATCATCATTTCAATTGTAAAAAAGACAGTTCGGAATGAAAGTAAAGAGAACATATTACAGATAACGTATAATATCAAAATGATTAAGTAGAAAAATTAAAATCAGGTCAACAAATGACGTTTATTTTTACCCTCAAGTCATTCGACATTACATTGCAAGAGTTGCAAATGCTCGATTATCCTCGATAGTCAGTACTCGAGAAAACTCTAAGAAAATTTATGCGCATTTCCTTTTTCTTTTTTTTTTTTTGATTGCTGAAGGAAAAATGAGGTCAGCTGTTAGAACGCCTGGGATCTTGCTTGTTGTACAAAAAAACATTTCCCAAAGGAAAGACATATTGACATTTTTATTTATTTTCTTCCAAATCCATCGATCATACGGATATTTATAACTTAAAATTTTTTTAATAAATCCAAGCGAGTCCACGAAATAATATTGAGATTTTGTTTCCGTAACGACGTTTAAATTATTACTCGTTAGCTTACAACAGATGTAAAAAAACATAACTTGTAACTTGCATAGTCACATGCGAAATTCAGTTGTGCACGGTATTCCGTGTGAAGAACCATGTCGTCGAGTACGTGTTATTCTATTTTTACATTCGTCAACAGTATGATATCTTCAGTGATTTCGATCCATGTGCATTGTACATACATGCATGCTAAACTGTCACATGGGGTTGTATGGAAGTCGTATATTTTACCGAGTGTAAGTGTAATAAAAAAAAAAAAAATAAGTGCCAACAGAGATATGTGACAGGGAAAACTGAACTTCCCATGGTCGTTATCGACCACTTTATTGACGCCACGATAAATGAGGGTTTTCCCTTACCGTTCGATTTTTGTCAAGTAGTTCAGACTTGTCACCGGGCGTGCAAATCGAAAGTCCCCACTGCTGTCCCCAAAACGAAGCGGGGTTGACAATAGGAAAGTTCGAGAACTCGGAGATCAAGTTGAAATTACACTTCATTAACGCTTAAAATTATTTGTTGACTTTTAAATTGTTAGTCACTGGTGATGAACAAGCCCAGTATTTATAAGAACTTTACCATATATTATTGTTATATTACCCTAAAAGACAATCATCAACAAGCTTATTGTTGTAGTATTTTACTATTACTAATTTTCTATTAAAACAAAATTAAACATAAAAAAACTGGATATATGTATTCATTTCCCATTCTTATATACTGGAAAAAATTTTCTTTAAAAATTACCGTTAAATTCACGGTAACCGTGGGATGGATGGCACGACCTAATAATTTGTCGGTGAGATAATTTTTGACTTATTTTTAACAAATTTTACCTTAGTCTACCGTAAATTTTATAAGGTTTTCGGTAAATTTTATGAAGTCTACGATGAAATAAATAAATTTTTCATGATTTCGGTTTCAAAAATGGAAATAAATAAAAGGGCCTCATTATGTTCCACGATTATAGTGAATTTAACGGTAATTTAAAAAAAAATTTTTTTCCGTGTGTAATATTCATTCAAGGAATCTTCATTTTTGCATTCATTTAAATATTAATGGATCAATCTTGCATCAAGTGTGATTTAGATTCGATAAGTATTATCTGAGGCTCATTGAGTCTTGATTAGATTCATTTAAGGCTTACTTATGCTCTTTTACTATCATTTTCGGCTCAATGTGCTTTTTGAGCTTGATTATAGATTGAATTGAGGTTTACTTGAGTTCTATGAGAATTAAATGAGTTGAAGTATTTGACCCGGATATGGATAGGTTGTTTCAGATTGCTATAATTATTCTGTAGATCACCGGATAAAGTTGAAAAATATCAACTGAACGTTGCTACATTTGAAAAATCAACTAATATTTATTTAACCTGTTTAAATTGTCAATGTTGATTAATTAAATAAAAGTTTTCAACACGAATAAAAATATCAACTTGAATTTATTGATAATCTTCGATAGTATTGATAATGAAAAAAAATTAATTTAAGTTAAAATGTATATTTATTTAATTGTATTTAATATGAGGACATTTCGGATAAATAAACATATTCAACTGTCGATGAATCCGCGAGATTGTACCAGCATACACACAAAGATAATAAATTCGCGTGGGAATGAATTATAACGTACAGTGGTGAATTTCAATACACGATTCGGAAATTAAACAAATCACTATGTATGGATAAATCCATTATAGTTTTTAGCATTTATTTAATCAATCTATAATTTTAAGGTACATCAAAAAATACATTTTTGATAAAAAGTTCTCTGTTCTTGGTTGTTCAAAATTTCTCTTTTCGAGTTACTTTTAAATATTTTACATATGAATTCACTAACTTAGACTTGAACATTGGATAAGCTTTATATACCTCGATAATCTAATACGCATTTTAATTTTAATATTAAATAAACAGTTTCTTTTTTGTCTTCATTGAATCGACAATTTAGTAGAGTCGACTAAGAATAACTTTATCCTCAAGAATTTTGTTTAAGTAGAATTAGAATAAAAAGTTTGAAGTCGTGGAAAATATGTTTTTCTACATTATAAACCGTTTATGTCACATGTTCCGAGTCTAATCCTTTTTTCGATCGTATGTATGACATCATGGGTACAAGAAAAATAAAGAAGAACTGAAATACATCTAAATTATAAAGAAAATGTGGAAAAATACTGCAAATACAACAATTCTAAAACATAACAATCCATCGGCTCTTCTTTATATATTCCGTCGTAAATTCAAACACGTAATAAATATTAAAATTATTTTTTCTTGATCCCCTACCCGAAAATACGCACTTTCTGGCAGCTCTTCGCTCCAGAAAGTACGATTTTTGTGGCTTACTTGAATTACAGCGCGCTCTGGCGGACTACGTTTTTTTTTCTGGCTCGCTAGTACAATAGCTATATTCACAAGTATGCTGTTTACTATATTCATTCGCTTGTCAAACTTTTGGAGGTTGTGAAAGTGCGAAAGTGTTAATGGCCAGTTGTGCTAATAATATTGATATGGATGATTCATCATCTGATGATTCCTTGGACGAGGAGGAGGTTTTGAGGAATTTTGATCAAGAAGCTCAAGAAATTGTCCGCACCAAGACAATTTATTAATTTATGTGTTTTTTATTCTCAATTTTTCATTTCAGGATTTGATGATCGTGCAACTAATTGTAAATTATTGATGATATATTTTTTTAAGCCCGCCCCGACCAGCAAAACCTTGGCTTCGCCTCGGCTCTGCAAAAGTCGGGCGGCGCCTCCCCCCGCCCCCGCGTGTTTCCGTATTTTTGGATGGGGATCAAGAAAAATAGTATACAACCCATGGCCAAAAAGTTGGATACTCTAACGCATGGAATATAGATGCCTCGGCTTCGCCTCGGCATCTATATCCCACGCGCCAGAAAATCCAACTTTCTGGCCTAGGGTCGTAATATACTATCTCAATTCAGTTTAGTTTCGCGAAAGGAATTTCATTAAATAATTTTAAATAATCTACCCATTTTACAGATGATTGTACATTATTAAATATAATTTAATTTTAAAAAGGAATTCTAGAATTTTCGAGGAAAAATTATCTACTTCAAATAACAAAAAAGCTGAACTTGTTAAAAAATAAAAAATTACAACTTTTTGAAATATCTAACCCGTTCTTTTTTTGATACGCTATTTTTGATGAATCCCTAGCAGAAATGAAATCGAGTTATTGGCTAGTAACTGGCCAGAAACTGGTTAGAATCGAGTGAAAATTTGATTATTTCTACTAGGGATAGGTTAATTGATAATTAATGATTAGTTATCAAGTAATGAGGATCAACCATTTTATGGATTATCAAAATTAGTTAACTATTAATCCTTGTCAATTGTATAAACTTTATAAATTTTTCGTAACTCAACTGTGGGATTGATTAAAAAGAGAAAAATAATAATAATAATAACGTTCGCAACAGTAAATTCAATGTTTACTATTTATATTAAGTTATTACAAGTTAACAATATACAACATGAAAAGAAAAATACATAAATGCATCGAGTAAAATAATAATAAACATTCAGGCAAGAGGTTTATTATATTAACACACAATAAACAGATAAGTGTTTTTTTGTGTTTCTTTGCAAAGATCGCCCACGTTGTGAAGTTTGCGCGACTACTACCGCAATTCATACGCAATGCTAAACCGTAACGAAAATTTTTTTATTTCATTTTACATCTTATGTTTTACTGTACTTGTTACTTTTTTTTTAACTCTTTTTTTATACTCCAACACATCGCTAGAGTCGAGAGTAGCCGACACAATAAAAAATATTAGTCGAGTATAATGAGTGAGAACGTTTTTTTTGTTGCTGTGTACTCGAAACCCGGACCTAAAATTTTTAGGGCGTGAGTATTCTACACTCGCTACGTGCGACATAACGCGTGTGTAATTAATGGACTAATGTTTCTTTTTTGCACTATAACCATGCGGTAAAAGTTTATGGCAGTGTCGGCATAAAGGTAAATTATATACATAGCACACGTGTAGCTAAATTGAACGTTTGATCAAGAAGATATATTTTTTATTTCGTCATTTTTTATTTTATTTTATTTTTTTTTGTTAACAACTATCATTTATATTTTACGGATTTTATATAAAATTTACCGCGATGTCAGAGGTCAATTTGTGTGGGAAAAGTATTTCAAACATTGGACCTTCAAAATTATCTTCTACAGTGTAGTATTACTTGTAATCATGACATTGTAAAAATTACAATCATTTGCTCATCTTTTAATATTATAATAAATACCAAAATAACTATGAAAAAAATTATTCGATTTTGTATCGATACATTTGATTCAATTCTTAGATTTCATGAGTTAAAGAGAAGCAGTAAAAAACTTGTTTTAAATAAATCCTTGAATTTTATGAAAGGACAACATCCATTGTCTATAATTTTTTGTAATAATCATTTATACCAGTTTATGATGAAATTCCATTTCGATAATCCTCTTTTTTGTTTATTGTTCATCCAATAAACATTAATAGTGGCAATATAGATAATGATAAGCACAATTATTATTATTTATAGCTGCAAGAAAAATTAATCTTGTATTTTGGACTTTTTTCGACTTCAGAGGATTTAATTAACCTTTTGGAGACTTTAAATCTGAAATGAATTTCTTTGGGAGATGAAAGAATTGAATTGAAATAAACGATTCAGAGTTTCTAATGAACTAAGTTAGAATTAAAGTTAAGTAATAACAAAAATGCAATGTTAATTCAGGCATTTGTAAGCCCACCGATTTCTTTATCTGTCAGAGAGTTAATACCAAGTTTTTAGTCTAAATAGGTAACATTACATCTTCTTTAGTCCTAATAAGTCAATTTTCAGCTTATGTACTTATTTAAGTTAAAAACAGTTCAGTGTACATGTTTAAAATTCATGTCGGTTCAATCAATGCCTACGATTTTGATTCGTGATTCAAAAATTTTCTGCATTCAATCTCGTCATCTGGATTATAAAGACCGAAATCTTCGATCGATATTCATCGACTTAATTTCAGAGGATATTATCTTCAATCAGAAAAAAAATTGTAGTAAGTGATCAGAATAATCAATCTGATCAAATTTTACAACTATAAACAGTTATGTCTTTAACAAAGAATAATTTCGTTTTCGTCAAAGAATTTTATATTTTTGGTTCGAAAACAAGTTTCTCTGTTCGGAATAGCAAAAAAAAATTCTCATTGAAAAGTTACATTTATGCCTCAAAATTTTGAAAAGTATTTAAAATTTTTTTCACCACATAGAAAATGGCAACAATCTCATTGTAATAAAAAGCTTACATTTTGAAGTATTTACTCAGAATTAATTATTCAATTTGTTGTTTGAGGTTCTTTTTACACTAAATCATATTTAAGGGTGACCTCAAATTTTAATGGCTTTCTATACGTCACACCTCTCAAGTTACGCATTTATAAGATTAAGGTGACATTAAGATTATTCTAACACTCATCCAATGTGCTTATCAAGATCGAGAAACTGTAATTCGAAGTTGAGTTTCTGAAAATTTCTTCTTTTGGTAATCGAAAAATTTTAAGCTCTAATTCTGATGAAATTTAGATCAAATTCAATTAAGTTAATTTCTATATTGTTAATAAGACTAAAAATATTATACGAAATTTATAATTTAATTTAAAAGCGTCACAAATTTTCGCAATTATTTCTAACTTTCAAAGTCATTACGTCCCAATACATTTAATTTTATCCAGTTAGCTTTTTTTTTATTTTCACATTCCCTGTAAAAAAAACGAGGTTCGCAGATTTAAATAGAATCTATAACTAGCTTATCGAATTTTTCACTAATACTCCATCCAGTCAGAAAAAATACGAAAAAAAATATTTAACAAACGGATTTGATATTTATTTTAAATATGAATTCATCTATCAAGTATGAGAGTACAAATTATTCATGTTTCTAATAAAATTTTATTCTATTTCAATGTTATTGATTTTATATAGAACAATACTTGATAGATTAATAAAAAAAAATTTTTGAAAAATCTACATCGGTCTCGCTCATTGTATTAGAAATAAATTTTCAAAATTAACTTAAAAAATTATTTTCAATCGAAAGTTTGGTATGGTGGAAAGAAAATTTTGTTCTTCATTATCGACAAGAATTGTTTGTTTAATTCACTTCTTCTTCACTTGAGATTAGAAATGATAAATTAAAATAAGCAAGTTATAGACAAAATACTCAAATATGCTTGAAATATGAAAAAGACGAAAATATGTTCACGGAAAAGTTTTATGGAAAATATGTAGAAAATTTATCTATTATGATATCTTTTAAACAGCAATAAGTGTGATGACAAAAATTATTAGGACTCATCCTTAAGATTAATAGAAACTTATTGGATAAAATTTGATTTAACCTGATGCTTTTATCATTCTGAATCTTGATTACTAAATAACGCGTGCATGGGCCAATGAACCACTATATCTAAAATTTGTAATTAAAATTTTTGCTATGCATTAAGTAAATGAATTAAGAGATACAAATATTTAATGATTTAAAGTCTATAGCTGTTAAAATGTCGAAATATTCATGAATTTTACGTTCAAATAAAAAAATAAAAATGTCTTAATGCAGCAAAATTGTCACAAAATGGCAAGTCGAGAGTAGAACACTCCTTTATACGTTACCACGAAATAATGCGTGCAGAAATCATCGAATCGAAAAAAAAGCCTAACTGACGTTGCGATTTGATTCTGAAAAACGATGTTAAACTGGCTAAATTCTGTTGGCTTGCATAAAAAAATCAAATATAGTGAGAAAATCAAGTCAAATGTAATGAGCGTCTATTGTAAATAATAGTATTTCGCTGCACTTACTATACTATTCTCTAGGTAGACAAGAAGCACCCCACAAAAAAGAGGTCGAGAATATAAGAAACACTGTATATCGTATTTTATCTCATTCTCTCGCACGTTAAATCCTACGGATGTATTCATTTGTTTTTTTTAATTATCACTTTTTCGTATAATCGAGTCTCAAATAACAACAGAGCTAAGCAAGCTTTAACTTCAAAAATTAATTTAATTTAAGAGATAAATTCTTGAACCAGAAATATCATTTTGAAGAAATTCATCCTTGTGATTTAAATAGGAAAATTCTTGAATTGAGAAATTTTCCTTGATTGAAGTAAACTTTACTTGATTCAAGAATTTTTCGTTTGAATTCAGTAATTTATTTTTTATTACTCATGCAGGAAAAGTATCTTGGCGCTTGCTGTTGCGGTTGAAAAAGAGCTGTTTGCCTATTTTAAAATTAAGTGTGAGTTTTTTCGTAAATTAAACTGTTGTTTGAGTGCGACAAGTTTACTTGTCGCACGCAAATTATACTTGGCACACGCAAACTATCCTTGTTGCACGCAATTGACTGTGAAAACTGCTGCAATTAAAATAAATAACAAAAAAAAAAAATAAAAAATCAAACTGTCAATATTATAGAAGTGAGGTTGACATTACAAAGTTCATACATATTTTTAACGAAAGTAAAAATAATTAATTAATATTGAGCTGTTTAATTTTAATAAATATTAATTTAGCAGAAATTAGATTATTTTAATAACTTTTGTAACAAATAAATTATGACAAAAAAGATTTTTTTTAAATTGACATGTAGGAATTTTATAAATTAAAAAATGCAATTTTTTATAAACAATTTTTGGGACAAATTTATTTGTTAGAAAAAATTAAAAAATTTTAAAGCGACAGCTAAATTTAATCTCATTTAATTTTATGTGTTGATTGTTTCAAATAAATTTATTTTTCGATAATTAATATTAATTACTTTGCATATATTATTTGAAAAATATTTGTTTCTTTTTTTTAACTTTTTATTTGTTTTTAGGGACTGGGGAGGCTCCGCCCCTCGACCCGGCCGGGCCTCTGCCCCTCGACCCCGATTTTGTGCCCACATATATCGCCGCATTTGTAATAAAAAACAGTATGTGCAATTTGTGCGACGTTGTCGTACTAGTTGCACAATTTACTATTTTAAGTGTGGAAATGTTTAGTCATATCAACTTGACTGGTCTAAACAGTTTTATTCTATTGTGACGATAGTAAACACAACGATTTTTTTTTCGTATTCATATTCATTATCATAACAAATAACTTTTTCTTCCACGCTATTTAGAGTCACATTTACTTGTTTATCTTGGCGCACAAAAAACACAAAAGGAAATCCTTATTTGATTGTAATCGGAAAATCACAGCGGCTTACCTTAGAATAATAAGTATAGTCATTTATTAAGATTTCACAGTAGCAATCAAGTCAAAAGGACCATCCAATCTTGAACTCGTTGCTTAACCATATAGCAACCTACTATTCCTCAGTTAGACTACTGCAGAGTCAGAGAATTAATTGCAAGATAGTTTGCTCGTGGTGGTTTGTATAAGGAGCCAATGTGTATCCTGGAATACGAGTGCCTAGTACCAGTGTAAGGATAAGAGAGACAAACGATCGATGAAATGTTGGCAATTGAAATTCGTGTGGAAAACTAGTAGTAATAATACGAGTCAGAGGATCCTCGGGTGTCGATCCATCATTTATGCAGAGCGTAGTCGCGTAGAGTCACGAAATGTTTTAAATAAAACTCCTGTTCTCTAAAATCCGGAGCCTGTTAAATCAGGTAAGGGTGCAGAAGTACGTTGAATAATCTATGCTAATCAATACTGATACACAACAGTTTTATAGCAAAATAAACTATTTTTATGATTTTTTTTTTTTATTTTTGTCTATCATTCTCAATTTGTTTTTTATTTATTTTTCAAAGGATGAATCTAGAGGAATGATATTTTCTGATAACACATATGATAGAATATAATAATCAATACGTCACTAATATAATCCCCAGAGTCAATTATGTTACATAGAAACTCCGGACACGCAGACGACGGTTTAAATAATCAATTATACTATTGGATTGGCTGAGGATTTATTCATAAACCCGAGGGGTTGTGTTATCATGAATTTGGGTATACGAGAGACATCGAGTGGGTTTTGAGATATTAAACGAAGAATATTGTGAGAAGAACAACAGACACGTGACAGTGGAAATGAAGAGAGAAAGAGATAAAGAGAGAGAGAGACGTCGCGATTACAGATACAGTCATACACCTATTGCCATCGGTCCATTAACCATCACCACTGGACGATGAAAAGCGGCTAGCCGATGACTATTATCCTCTCCGTTGGCACAAGATATTCCTCGTTTCCCTATTCTCTTTATTATTATCTGTCTCATCTCTTAGCTAGTCATTTAGATCGCTTCTGTAGGATGTTATTTCTTTACCCAAATAATTTATTAGAATATACATGCCATCATTGTTCTAACTTAGATAATAACACTATTTTATTCTAAGTATTACTCTTGTGCTCACTCTATTCTGTTTAAATAACACGTTTTGTTTTTTTAGGCAACGCATTATACGATTTGATAGAAAGTATGGTTTTTCCTAAATCTTTTTTGGCATATTTGTTTGACAAGAAAATATTTTTTCACTTTATAATTTCGATAGATTGGCAGTGCGATGAAAAAATCTAACAAAAAAATAATTTTAAAAACTCTGTATGCTTGTACTGAGAGGACTTCTCTACTTTGGACAGTCTTAAATTTGGTTATCTTTCAAAATATTGGAAAATTCTTCAATTTTGTACGAACTCAAACTGTACCAATTACTTGCAATTAACTAAAGCTCAAAAAATGAATATTTGTTATTTTTTCCATTTCTTGCCAAACATTTAATTGACAATTCAAATATCGAGTTTTTTTCCAAACATTATCGGTTTAAAACTGCAATTTTTTTTCGTCAGGCTCGTTGGACGAAATCAACTTTGATAAATTGCTAAGGTTAATTGTTATGAATTGGTCATTAAAAAAAAATTATATTTTAGTTTCTGAAGAACCTATTCAAAAATTTATTTTCCAAAAATTAGGAACAAAATTTGAAAATATGTAGGCAGAATCTAAATAGTCAAAAAGTAAATCCAATTGTTTATTTATCTTTTCGACAAATCATTTAATAAATTCTACTAACAACCGATAACAATTTTAAAAAGTCACTTAGATTATACTTAATATTAAATTAAACGTGAGAAAAAAATAATGCAAAGTTGATTTGTTTTATTTTATCTTGAAAATTTTCTCCAATTTATTTATAAATATTTTGTCTTCTCTTGATACTATGATTAAAAATTTCTAAAAGTAATCTTTTCATTAAAGTTTGAGAATTATTTATAAATTATTAAAAATTCAATCTCAATCGGAAGTATAGTCTATTAGTTAAAACGAAATAAAGATTAAAAACTTTACAGATTTATAGATCAGTATAGACATATATATGGATTAATGTCATATTACGTCATAAAAATGATGAAATATATATTTTTAACTATTTTCTGAAGCTATAACTTAAGATCATTTGGGAACGGAGAGTTAATTTGGTTAATGATTTAATAGCTTTAGGCAGAAAAAAAAACATGTTGTATGAAAATACATGATTTAATGCTAAATCCTCTCAATAGCTAAATTACGAAACATAATTTAACTATTCCGGTTATTAATTTATCCACTTTTTTAATCCTATCACGTAAACACATTATCTAATTGTCTAAACCTGTTGACCTGGCAAATTAAACGATGACTTGAAATAAATTATAAAGAAAAAATAAAATACTATCTCACTTTTGACGCCCCAAGGCTTGTAACTTTTTTTTTATCCGTTGATACACGTGAGAAAATACGTGATAGTGATAAGTTAAACAATGATCTTTTACAAAGGACAACAACAGAAAATTAACAAAACAAGTTTCTTGATTATACATGTTAGATAAATATAGTATCTAAAGCGAGAAAATAAACCTCAGCTTACAGGTAACAGTTGTTAAAAGTGTTAATCTTTGCAAAGCTTTAACAAAACAATGTCACTTAAATGATAATCCTAGTTCTTTTATCAATTTTAAAAATTTCTAGTCATTCAAGTTTAGCCTTATTTTATTTTTTTTACCAAGTTAGATTGGATTTAGTGACGAATTGACACTTCCGTTTGTTCAATGACCGACAAAGTTAAGTGCAGGAATGGCAGGTGATCCGAAGAATGTTCTAAAGTTTTCATTCTACCTTCAGACTTACACGATTAGTCTTATGTTGCTACTAGCTTTTTACCTGGAAAATGCTTGTACAAGTGCCAGACACTGATTCGCGCGTCTTTGTGTATCTAAGAAAGTAAAAGACGACACGGTCTGTTCTAAAAGATTGCACGATGCTCATGTTCTCTCAACAGGTAGAAGAAAAGAAAGAAAAAGAAAAGACTATGGATACCTGATGACACAGACTTTAACAAAAACTGTAACAATAGGGGGCACGATACGCACGACAAGGGGTGTCTCCACACTTGAGATATTCTCCGCAAGATTGACCGGCACCATTTATCAAGAGAGAATATAAGTATTTTTTTTTTTTTATTTTTAAGTGGACCTTGTACTTGGATGTTTGAATGCTTTTGAGCCTTTTTATGTTCTTGTTCAAAACCCACTCATAAGTAGAGTCCTATAGGAGTTGAGTTTCAAAAAGTTACTTAATAATAAAAAGAAAGTAAGGCACATTAATTTTTCTGTTTAATGGATTTCTTCGTGATCAAAGAGAAAACATGTATTACCATTAAATATTTATTTTTATATTGTTTAAGAAGCTTGTCAGGGTCGCAAGGTTCCGGATGTTGAATAAAGTGTATTTTAATTATTAATTTTAATGACTTGAGTAACGTAGATTTTATGTATCAGATGTTAATAAATGAATATGGTGGGTGTATAGATTACTCCCCTGAGCTAAAGCATAAAGAACGATCGTGTGTTATCATTATTGGTGTTTCATAAGTTTTTGCCCTTCATAAGACTGTAAAGTGTAGAGCATGCACAACCACAACGAGCTCATCAAAACACACACCGTGTAGAGCTTGAAAAGTTATCGAAGGCGTGAGTTGAATCGGGGGCTATATACATATATGTATAGTAGACTAAGACGTGAAACTTGACATTTTAGTGTCTTGAAATCCTAAGCGACATTCTAACATCAACTTCGTATATATAATACGATGTTGAAGAAGGTAACGGGGCTGAAGAGTTTTATCTTCCTTGACATTCTCTATGCCGCAGACGATTATTTCAAAACTAATAAGAAGCTCGGCAATGTTGACAAATTAATTCTGTGAATGCTTAAGATAATAGGAAGCATGCAAATGTGAGAAGTGATGAGTGAACCGTGAAAAGATTTGGAATTTTAACTGTAATAAGAGTTTTACTCTTCACTAAACTTTGACTGATTTCTTATATTTATTAAAAAATAATTAACTTCAACTTGTTGCTATCAAAATTTTTATTGAACTTTACGATAAAGTAAATGGAAAAAAAAAAATTATAATTCTATCAATTTGTTCAAAAAAATTACAAAAATTCAGATAATAATGCTAAAAAAGCTCAATTTTTTATCTATACTTGTATTATAAAGAGAAAAGATTTAATTGTTTGTTTGTTGGTTTGTTTGTTTGTTTACATTGAATAGGCTCCGAAACTACTAAACCGATTTTAAAAACTCTTTCACTGTTGGGAAGCTACACTATCCCCGGGTGACATAGCCTATATTATATTAAAATTTTTAATTTTGAAATTTTTGTTAAATACCCGTGAGAAGCCGGGGTGGACTGCTAGTTCATTAATAATTTCATATATGAGGAGCTGATTTTCAAAAGGGTATCTTTTCATATTTTAAAAGAGAAGTTTTTTTTAACTTTTATATATTAATTACTTCGAATATTATAAAGATTTCTAAATGAGAATTGAATTGTAGTTTCATAACCGTTAGCACTGTATAGCTAAATTAAAAAAGTTCAATAAAAATAATTACAATTAGAGATAACCAGTTTTTTGTCTCGATTAATCAAAAATGAAAAGATACCTCTTCGAAACTTAACTCCTCATATATATAAATCATAGAAAAATGTCGATAAATCAAGTAATGGAAATCTCGAAAATGAATCGAATTTTTAGTATATAATTCACCCATACAGTTATCATGAGTCTGATTACCTTCGAATAATTAGAGCAAAAGTTATAAACAAGTTATATTTCAATGTTCAAGATACTGTAAAATAAGCTAAAATTTTTTTAGAGAAGTTTTTTCTGCTCTTCCGCCGGAAAGTGGCAACTTTCTGGCCGCTGTTCTCAACGAAGTTGCCACATTCCGACTACATCGAGCAGAAAAATAGTATACACACCTTGGCCAGTAAAAAGTAAAGCCTCAGACCACATGTTTGTCAACCTCGGCTTCACCTCGGCCAAGAATTATGTGTGATCTGAGACTTTTCTTATTTTACTGGCCTAGATATGTAATACACTATTTGGCTGCAAAATTTTTTATTTCCTTATATTGCTTGTTTTATGAGTTCTTCCGGGACTCTTTTTCGGTACAAACTATTTTTTAATGTATTTTACATTTTAAAATGATCCTACACTTTTCAATATTGATAGCAATTCTCTACAATTTCTAATGAATAAAATTTTTTGTAAGCCTAATCAATTTTGTGTTATCTCGGTAAAACAGAGAACTTCGAAATATTACGGTTTTTTAATGTTTTCCGGTTATTGTTTTAACAAAAGTCAACTTTTGAAGAGACATTTTTTTTTAGTAATTCAAAAACACTCCTCACTAGATTCCACGCTTAGGAATTATTAGGAAGTAGCTTCAATCTTAAGACCAGTTCTTGAGTTACTTATCCGATCTATCCTAACGTTGAAAATAACAGACGTCTAACAATTTTTTTAACAAATAAATTTTTATTAAAAAATTTACATGTAGAATTTAAAAAATATATGAATGTAAGTTAGAAAAAAAATTGTTTTTTCGTCGGCTTATTTAGTAATTAATAAAAAAAAAATGGTCAGATATCTGCTGATTCCAAAGTCAAATATTAGTTGTATATTGCATCAAAAACTAACTGTACTTATATTTATTTTAAAAATATAATGCATGATAACTATAGTAGAAAGTAATTATATATTTAACAATATAAAACTCAGTTTCCAAAAAAACTAATTATAAATATGCATAATGACATTTTTTATTCATCAAGTGGTAAAGTTTAAAAAAAGTATCGATAGAATAACAATTTTGTCTAACAAGATTAAAATATTTTTCTTTTAACAATATTTAATAGTATTTCAATTATTAACAAAACAAAAGTAAATTCTTGTAAAGAAAAAATAATTAAGGGAAACAAAGATACAACGGGTAGCCTTATAAATTCCCAGTCACTAGGTGAAACTTTTTCATACATTCAAGATTTAGACTATCGATAAAATACGATTCCGAGAATTTCAATTTTCTATTGTGGCTAGTTTTTCAGTACATAAAAAAATTTTCTCACGGACAAAACGAATCTAGTCTAAAATTCAATGAAATTTAAAAGCATGTTAGAAAAAATTGACGATTATTAATAATTTAAATATATATAACAAAGAAAAAAATGCTTATAATTCTATTTATCATTTTTATTTGAATAGAAAAAATTCATAGTAGTTTTCGAAAACAAAAAAATTATGGAAATTAAAGTTCTTACCATTAATTTCTTGTTATTTTGTTATTTTAGTGCTCATATAGAATTTATTTATTCTTTTTTTTATTTAACTATTATTATAAGCTTGAATTTGGTATTCATGATGTATTTTTTAAAAACAAAATTAAATCAGTTACTACCTTGAAGCTGAATTTTTTTAACAAATAAATTTTTATTAAAAAATTTACATGTAGAATTTAAAAAATATATGAATGTAAGTTAGAAAAAAAATTGTTTTTTCGTCGGCTTATTTAGTAATTAATAAAAAAAAAATGGTCAGATATCTGCTGATTCCAAAGTCAAATATTAGTTGTATATTGCATCAAAAACTAACTGTACTTATATTTATTTTAAAAATATAATGCATGATAACTATAGTAGAAAGTAATTATATATTTAACAATATAAAACTCAGTTTCCAAAAAAACTAATTATAAATATGCATAATGACATTTTTTATTCATCAAGTGGTAAAGTTTAAAAAAAGTATCGATAGAATAACAATTTTGTCTAACAAGATTAAAATATTTTTCTTTTAACAATATTTAATAGTATTTCAATTATTAACAAAACAAAAGTAAATTCTTGTAAAGAAAAAATAATTAAGGGAAACAAAGATACAACGGGTAGCCTTATAAATTCCCAGTCACTAGGTGAAACTTTTTCATACATTCAAGATTTAGACTATCGATAAAATACGATTCCGAGAATTTCAATTTTCTATTGTGGCTAGTTTTTCAGTACATAAAAAAATTTTCTCACGGACAAAACGAATCTAGTCTAAAATTCAATGAAATTTAAAAGCATGTTAGAAAAAATTGACGATTATTAATAATTTAAATATATATATAACAAAGAAAAAAATGTTTATAATGCTATTTATCATTTTTATTTGAATGGAAAAAATTCATAGTAGTTTTCAAGAACAAAAAAATTATGGAGTTCTTACCATTAATTTCTTATTATTTTGTTATTTTAGTGCTCTTATAGAATTTATTTATTTTTTTTTTATTTAACTATTATTATAAGCTTGAATTTGGTATTCATGATGTATTTTTTAAAAACAAAATTAAATCAGTTACTACCTTGAAGCTGAAATGATGTTAAGAAATCATTATTAAAAATCTAGTAATAAAATAAAATTCTTAACTTCCATCTAATAAAATATTAAAAATTATAAACTGATGCTTTATATCGTAAATCACTCATAAACATGAAAAGAAGTTGAATGAATTTTTTTTTAAACAATAAAAGCAATGATAAAGCGTTTTAAAATTCAATCAAATCACTGTATAATGTTTGTATCAGATGAATAGTATTATTGAAATGAAACGTGTCTTATTGACGAATAAATTCATCTTTCTTAGTATTGATGTCGAGGAAACACGCGTGACCTACGACCTCGATTTGTTCTACTGTCATAGAGGGTTGATTCGTGTGCGCACGTGCTCCTTTTAAACTCCCCCGGTTAACCTTGTGCATATAATTTTTAAAAACTTATTACATTTTTAATTGTTTAATTAAGTACCACTCGCGTAAGAATTTAATAAACTATAAACTATACACTAGAGAAAACGGAAATAATTCAGTGAGTGTTAATGAATAGAACATATAACTTAAATAAGCGGTTTACGTTTAATACTAAATTTACTTTGCATCCCTTTTAAAAATGAATTTTCCTTTTTTTTTTCCCTATAAATAATGAAATTTACTTTTTCATTTAAAGTTATAATCTTTCGTAATGTAAAAGCCAAAAAAATTACATTGTAAAATACAATTATTATGTTTTTTTTTTTTAATCATTAACGAATAAAATATTTAAAGAGATTACACTCATAGTTTTTCTCATTTTTACAAGTGAAGATTTTTCAAATAATTGTTTTTATTTTAAATTATTTCTGTAGAAAAATAAAAAAAATTGTCAGTTGTTAACAAATTTCGGTTCTAAAATAAATGATAAATCTAGCAGGCATTCGTTAATTTTTTAAATATAAATAAGATGAAAATAATAAAATGTCCATTCAGAAAATTGAAATATCTGTACATATAATTTTCAAAATTCTAATTCACAATTATGCTATAGTAAATCAGCAGAAACTACAGAATTTTTTATTGAAAAAATAAATTAGCTCGAAGAAAATTTTTAAAAAAATTACATCCACATTTACTCATAATTTTTACGCTTTGATTTAGTTTTTTAATAATATAGTTGTTAAAAAATCTTAAAAATTGTCAGGCGTCCGATTCTTTCAATATCAATTAATTACTGAATAATATATTTTTAATTGAAAAATTTTTCTTATTTACTACATTTATACTCATTAAAATAAAATAAAGTACTCACAATAATCCAGTGTAAAATTTGTTTCATGGTTTCATGAAAACAAAATTTAAATACAAAATTCAATGACGGTGACAAACAATCCGCACTGAATTTAAATTCACTTAATATTATAAGGAGGGATGAAATTAATTGGTCAAGTCACTAGTGTAAGCACACGTCACTACAATAAGATTCACTTAATAAATACTTTAAGAAATTGATAAAGCCTATTATAATTAATATTAATATTTAATTAAATTCACCCTAGATAGAAAAGGGAAAAGACAAAATATTAAGTAGTAATCAGTAATTAAAATATGAAAAGTAGAACAATACAATATAACATGGATGCACAATAAATATTTAAATAAGTTCCAAAGAAGTGTGTTCATTCACTTATGCAAACCACTAATTATTTAGTTAAATATTTAACAATAATTTAAAAAACAACAACACGCTAACTATAAAGTTATCATAAAATCGTTAGTTAGTGATCGACCGCGTGGTAGTTACGTCACGTAAATAAAAAGCTTTAAATCCTTTAAAGCCGATGCTGCCGTACCGAAGTGTGGCGCGCGAGTGCTAGCTCTGCGTCGCAAGTGACGTAGATAGGGCCGATGAGGGAGAAACTGCGAGAGTGCGCGAGTAAAAGAGGGGAGAGGGTTGTCGGCAAAGCGTAGGCACTTGTCCGCAGCCCTCCATTCCTCCTTCCGTTTTATATATATATACATATATATATATCTATTATATATGTATACTATTCGGGTTCCCAGTTTGCTCTATGTATAATGCCGGAGTTGCTGGACCGACCGGCCACTGCGCTCAATTTTTTTTAGCAAGCTGTCGCATCTTTTTATTATGTATTTTTCTTCCTCTTCGTATAATTTTGAGTATTTGTAATTCTCCTGTTGCAAATAAATAATAAATTAGAGGGACTAAACGAGAGCAAGGTTGAAATTTTATTTTAGATTTTTTTAGCTGATATCGATCAAGGCACGACGGACATTTTTAATTGACTTAACTTGGACAAATTTAATAATTGGCTTGAACGTTTTCAAGTACTTGATGAGATTGTTGTGCATACTTTTATTTTATCGGAAAAAAAATTGACTTACACTCAATCCAGATAGATTTTATGACTCTCGGATAAAAACGAAAAAATAAAAAGAAAAATCGTGTCACGAAAAAATGAGGGTAGAAGTGCTGCAGAAATAAAAATAAAAAAAGAAAAATTGAGGTAAAAATCTGAAATATTTTCCTGCATTACCTCGTTGCGGTGGTTGTCGGCTTATTCAATTCACGATAAGCTGATATGAACATATTTTGCAGTTGAATTAAATCATGAATAGTATTTTCTTTAAATTAATAAGGAAATCGGAAAACTTGTAGAGTAAATTTAATGAAACTTCAATTTGCGATAAAAAAATTGTTCAAATTTTTTGCATCTTAAGATATCCTGTATAGTTGCATGAAGATAGTTGATTACACGGTAAGAACAATATGAGAACTGTTCCCATACGATTTTTTTTTCACCGTCAAAACTTCCCTTTAACATCTTCAATAGTACTTGTGTTAATTTCTTTTAAGTTTGGATAGACTTCGCATAAAATATTTTAAAAAATTCAATTTTTCAGTAATTCGAGTGTAAGAAGATAATAAAATTTAAAAAAAAAAAAAAGTTTTCTAAACAGTTTTTTAAAATATGAAGACTTTGTTATGAGGCAAAATAACTTTTCATCGAGCTCAATAAGAATTTAATTTTCTCAGAGCTTTATGTAACGCAAAAAATTATTTTTTATTTCTTTAGGGGATGCCCCATTTTGTCCGCGAAAAATAAAAATTTTTTTATTTAAAAACTAAGCATTTCTTCAACTACACCTCCCCCCTCCCCTGCTTTCCGCCAGTAATATTATTTTTGTATAGAAGCGATATTTTGAAATTTAAAAATGTAAGTACCATGTTTGAAAAATTTGCATTTCTCGGTATAATAAATAATTTTTTAAAGCGAAGGATATTATTTACTTGAGCCGAGGTTGTTAAAGTCTCAAGCCAAGAAAGTTTTATCTTCGATTCCTTCACAGTTCAATAGGTTAAAATAAGAATAAATTGTCTAGTACGGACAAATTTAATCGACAGAGCTCGCGATGCACAATCATAAAGATCTGAATTCAATTCGTTTCTCGGATAATTTGAATTTTATTTTCAACTTATTGATAAACAGCTCTAAAATTTCGTTATCTCAACTGTAGAAATTTTTTTTCATTTCGGAAGTTCTTTTGTTTTAAGTTAATAAATTGTATCGAATTTAGTAAATGGTTTTCAGCGAAAGAACATTATTTTCAACGGGAAACTGAAAATTTCATTTTTTATTTCTTACAATTTTTATAATTTAACTAATTAATTCTCGCCCGCTTCAATGGACACTTGATCGAATTTGATTATGAAGTCTAGACGTGAATAAAGATATAAGTTCAGTTATATAATGAGTGGGGTCTCACAGAAAAATAATAAAAGAAAAAGTTCATTAATGATATCACTTTTATCATATACAGTGACTACACTCTAATTCTAAATTTATATGTATTATCCACTCAAAATTAAGAATTTTTCTCCCAATCAAAGTCGACCGTGTGCTCCACGATGTAAGCGGGAATCAATAAGTTTTGAAAAATAATTTTTAATTTCCTGAAAATTTAATTTTGAAAATCGAACTTCCATTAGATCTCTACGTTTTGAACTCCAAGTAAGGTATCCTTACCATTGTGAAAACCTCTCATAATAGTTAGGCAGCTTAACCGATCGAAATATGGTTTTCGGTACTTCAAAAGGTCTCAGTAAGTTTGTATTTCTTAAAAATTTGAAACGATTCAGCCCGATCGATTTAAAAAAATCGTATGAATAGAATTAAAAAAAAATTAGGAAAACGGTTGACCCTAAAGGCCATCCCTGCAACTTTCCACTCATTCCATACTGAAGCGCTCCAAATTGCTCTTATCACGTTTTTGAGCTCTTCGAGCTCAAGAATATTATTTTCGTGTCATTTGGAGCTCTCCGCGCTCAAAAGTCTAATTCAAGTTTAATAAATCACAATTTCTTAAATTTTAAAACCACAATAACTTTCGAATGAATGAACCGATTTCCACGCGGTTGGCGGCATTCGATGCAGTGTTTTAAGCCTAATAAAGATTTTTTTAGTTTAAATCGATTGAACTAAGAATGTCGAAGTAATTCCGAAAAAACACTTTTTTCGGTTGTCTTTCGACAACGATAACTCACGAACGAATCAACCGATTTTGACCGGATTGGTGGCGATCAACGTGGTTTTTTGATGTTAAGAGCTGATTATTTTTTGGAATCGATCGGTAAAGCCGTTTAAAAGTTATTCCAAAAAAAGTCATAGTTGAATAAATTTTTTTTTGTAGTTTTTTTTAGCTTTCTCAGAATCGGTCCAAATCGTATTCAAAATTGCTTGTATTCGTTTGAACGTAGATCTTGATAAAGGGAGCGTTTCGCAGCTCTCGTTGCTCGGCGACGTAGCTCGTGGCATCTTTTCCAAAGTTCTGGAATGTCTGATGATCACCAGTGTGCCGGCCTATGAAAACCCCACTTTTTAAGCCGCGGCATAGAAACATTACATGATGCAACAATCACTTTCATCGCTTTTGACGCCGTTTTTTCCGTCTTGCTCAGTTGGACTCAGGTTACTCTGGAAAGTAGACGAGGATCGAGTAAGGGATGTTCGCAATGCTTCTAAGTTGAGCTTCCTGGCATTCCAATTCCGCTGTTGAAGGTCACATTGTGGAGTCGGAACAGGTGCCAGTCCAACGCTGAATGTCACATGCTGGTGATCACTGCCACTGTATTCTTCGGATACAGTCCAGTTTTCAATCATGTTGGCAATCCTTGGAATCACCAGCGAAATGTCGAGGATGGATTGTTGGTACCCCAATCTTCTAAAGGTTGTGTTACTTCCAGAGTTCAGCACTATGAAGTCAAGTCTTGCTGCGAAGCCTGCTACTTCGCTTCCTCTGGTGTCAAAGAACTCAGCGCCTCATTCAGCCAATTTGGCGTTAAAATCACCAGCTACGATGACTTCACGGTCAAGCTTGCCTATGGTGTCCTCTATATTTGCCATCTTTTAGCGGAACACACTAATCCCTTCATTGGGTGAAAGGTAGACGCTCATTAAGCAGGTCGAGGGGGTCTTAATCCAAACGAAACCTGCTCCGCTTCCGTTGTTGTTGATAGTAACCTTCTTCAAATTTACTGTTAGATCGCTGCCTTGCCGGGTTTATCAGCGAACCATGGTTTACCTTGGAGGTTTAGATGTTGCGTGCAGATAAAACAAACGTCGTTTTGCGCCAAAGCGCACCTAGTGAGGTTGCCTTGTAATATGCACATCATTTCTGCCCTCTCGTAGCTTCGGCAAGTGTGGTGCAGAATGCTTTGCAAGCTCCGGAGCCAGAAATATGGCATAAACCATCCTGAGCATTTTTGTCTGATGTACAAAGAAAACATTTTGGTTTCTCTGCACAGTCTGCGGACTTGTGGTTTTCTCCGTCACATTTGTAGCAACACTTGCTTCTATCTGGTCCCGCAAATTGATGCGTTTGGTGCCCAAAACCAAGACATTTAAAGTAACGGGTTACGTTCATAATTGGGCGAATGCGACAGCTTGATCTACTGTCTTTTGGTGAAGTCACGTTTGAGTACTTCGCGTACGTCGCTCTCGGTAGAGACTCCATCCAAGTCGAGAATCTCGATCGTTGCTATTGGTGTGAGCGTCTTGACCGTACCAATATTAGCAATAGCTGACTTTACAGCGTTGGTAAACGCACTGCTGTTTTCGGTCTTTCGAGCCATTTCGAGGAGAACGCCCCCGTGCTTCGTCCGTTTTATAGTCTATCTCTATGCCCGTCTCGACAGGGTTTACCTTGGCCTTGATTGCCTTTAGGAGATCGACATATGCTTGGCCTTCTACTGGTTGGACAAGGACAGCGTTGGTTCTTGTCTTTTTCATCTTCGGCTTCTAGTGGTTATGCTTTGGAGTAGAGCCACCCTAACTTTGCTAGCTTTGGGCCTTTTGTATTGAGGCCACTAGCTCGTGTTATGTTTCTCTCTTCTTTTTTTGTTGAGTCACTTTCGACCAGGTATCACTTCGCGCTGTTTTTTTTTGCGCTGGCGTGTTGATAACTAAAGAAGGACTGGGTGTAGACAGCTGCCTTTTCCTGTTGTTGTCCTTTCCTTATCGTGGTGGTTTGACTGGAGTAACCAATTTTCTGATCTCATGATGGAGATTTTTCTTGTCCTTGATGAAATCAGCCAACTCTTCGATCTTGCTATACAGAGCCGCTTCATTGGCGATTGTTGGCTGATGACGGTCGGTAAGGAGCTAATCCTCCCTTGTTGAGCATGGGCAATGACAGAAGAGATAAGTTCTCCACTCTTTGGAAGAACGTTGTTCGACTATTCGTCTACTTTCGTCGGGGCTATCTTTGTACTCCCTGTAGCATTACTCGACAGCGAAGCTATGGGGTCCACCCCACTGTCCCAACGGTCGCTTGTTAACAACAACTTCAGGCCCGCTTGCACGCCCTCCATCACCGGCACTGAGGTATCCCTCCCTTGTGCAGTATACGATTTTTGAAAGTGTTGTGACATTTCCATATCGTTATTTGTGTTGTTCATTTGGCACTACCCAGAGAGTACGTGTAGGGTCTAAAAGTAGAACTTACGGACGCGAACAACACTACTCTCTGCGCGCGCGCGCGCGTGTGTGTGTGTGTGTGTGTGTGTGTGTGTGTGTGTGTGTGTGTGTGTGTGTGTATAGATCGTGTAATATAGAAATCTCAGCATTCAAAAATTTTTAATAGTTTACTTTACTGCGATAATTTTTATTCGTATTTTTGAAAAAATTAAATATTTTTTGAATGGCGAATACTAATATAATAATAACAATATATTATGCATTTCTAAAAAGTTGATTGACAAGAGTTGATGACGATTCTGTAACTTTGTTATTCGGTTGATGATTCGTCGACAGAGATTATAGCAAAATTCTGGATAGAATGAAGACGCGTGGAGTGCGCATGATGTGTCTCGTTAATATTAAGGTAGTACGGTTATGAAAGCAATATTTTAAGAAATCATTAAAATTTTGAATATAAGTCATTAAATGCATAATACATATGCTGTTAAAATTTGAAGACGATTTGCCGCACCTAACTTGAGATAATTGCAATTGAAAATGATATTTTTTGTACATGTAACATAGGAGAAGCGTGGGAAAATGACAGTATTTTTAATTTTTTCCATCGAAGGAATTTCACCACTCTATCGAAAAACTAGTAGATTGAAGAATATGATATTTCGAATAATTAAAAAAAATGAAAATTATATGCTACGTAATTTTCGAGATTAATTAAAATAAATTTCACTTTTAGAGGATTATTTTTAGGAGAGGTGGTATGAAAAACAGCCGCTAGTCACTGAAACCGTAGTATGTGTGTATATGTATAGAGAATGTAGTAGTCGAAGAGTACAGTAACGCTAAAAAAACTTAACCTACAACCTTAGCTCTGTCGATACGTATAACATGGATAGTGAGCCAAAATTTTTTGTCTGGACTATCGCGGAGGTACTACCTTAATTCAATGGACAAATTTTCCAAGCCGCAGGACTTGAACTTGTACGATCTTAAATCTTCTGATATGCACCTCTAGATGCCGGAAATAAAAAAAAATTTGAAGATTTGCTTTGCTCATTTAGCTTCGAATTCTTTGATTCTTTAAGAATGACATGAAAAGGTGTTAGATTATAGGGTAGTTGGATGTTGCAAAACGTTGTGGCAGGCCACGAGACCGCCAGAGAGGTGTACGTGGTCAAGAGCCACGTGTGTACAAATGTGTTTAGTATGGACTACTCACGTGCAAACAATTCTTAATAGTCTACTGTTTGCGGTCAGTTAATTAAATTCAAGGCGAATTAGAGATCCTGGGTTGTAGTTAATATAATGAGCGAAAATTATCTTATAGAACACTGCCTTCAATGAATAAATACTTGAAAGTTTTTCATACAAGAACAAACAAACAAGAAAAAAAAAGATTAGTAATGATATTTATGCTTATAATTTTTCTAGATTTAATAAATTTTTAGTTTACTTAGCATGCCCAAGCGCCATCATTATAGCTTCTCTTACGCATACTTAAGCTACTTACTCCCTGAAAACAGTTAAGAATCTCTGTGATCTTACTGAGTACTCTGTACAACGAATATACTTTCTATCAAGGTGTACACACTGACACGGGCGCTGGCTTAGAGAGTTGCACTGGGTTAGATAAGCATTGCGTGCTCGAGTACTTCCATAGGGGCGTCGTAAATCTTGGAATAAATTTTTTTATTCTTAAAATAAATTCAAAAGTTTCAAGCTCTAAATTCACCATTGTTAGTTTTTTTAATAACCAAGGATAGTTGATGATCTATTTATTGTTAAGTTAGTAGATTATAATTTTAAATTATTTTTAAAGCGCTAATTCTTGCCGCAAAATTAAGAAATAATTGACCGAAATGTTAACCAAGAAATTTTAAAAAATTCAGTATTTTATCCGCTATCAAATTACTCTAATTAATTCAATACTCAAGATAATTTACAAAGGGCTAAATGAAGTGGTTTCCGTATTATAAACATCAAAGAGAATGTTTAAATAAAAAAAGATGATAATTAAGGGAAAAGGAAAAAAAAAATAAAATTATAACTTTCATAAAGGCACGGGAAAAAATGAAGGAAACACAATTCTGAATAAAAAAAAATTTTGTTCGGTTGAGAATTAATTATCGTATTTTTCATAAGGGAAATTAGGAGGCTTGTCAATAGAGACTAGAAAAATATAGTTTTGAAGGAAAATAACATTTTTTTCATGATATAATGTTAGGTTTTGTATGGAAAACTGGATACATTTTTCGAGTTTCTTATGAAAATAGATTAGTTGATCACGCCTGAGGGCCCTTTTCAAAAAAAATCTGAATTAAAAATTTTTTCAAGAGTGTTTACAATTTTAAAAATTTTCAAGATTGTCAAAAATCGCATTTTTTTCTTTACTGCTATTTTTCTAGTTATTATTCCATTTTTTCTGTCAAAAATAATCCCTGATTAATAAAAAGTATTAAGACAAAGAAAAAAAGTATTGAAAAGAATTGGTTTTCAAGTCAATCCAATTTTTTTCAATACTTTTTTCTTCGTCTCAATACTTTTTTTTAATCAGGGATTTTATTTCTCAAAGATGCTTCTAGGTGCAACTCGATCTATTCTTATTTTTTACAAATTTACAAAATTCAAATACCATGTTAAAACTTGTGTTTTCTTCAATCGACGAAAAAATATTTAAAACATTGAAAAAAGTTTTTTGCATTAAAAAAATTGATGAAAATAACTTTTTATAAAAATAATGCAGCAACAAATGTTTACAATATATTTGACCTTGTTAAAAGATTATAGACGGTATCACCTATTTAAGCAGTCCATTTAACTAACATGACAACGTTTAGATTGTCTACATTTTATATGCAAGTGTCATTTATAACGCAAATCAATCAAATAAAATCGTAATATTTTTTATAAATGTGATATAAATTGTTATTTACAATCCAACGTAATATGTTGCGTTTTATGTTACGGGTTATGCTACAGTATATATTTTAACTGTGCATGGGACTGTCGGCTATGAGCAAGTTGGTGCAACGAGCGAATTAAGTGCACCAATGAACAAGTGTCGGAAGCCTTTTTATGCCCTCAATTCATATATAAATAAAATAATTATTACCATTGTATTTTTAATTAAAAAATATTGATCCGACATCCTACACGGGAAAAAAAGGTGATGTAAAATTTGTATCACTGTAGACGCTAATTTTGTATCTAATGTATTATAACCTATACTTTACTATACTATGATACAGCATTTTCTATACTAGTGAACCGAATATAGCATCACCTGACGTAAAATTTGTATCACTTTTTTTCCGTGTATACTACTAAATCGACTGCTTCACAATCATTTATTATTTAATTCTTTTAAAATTTCTATAAGTTATCACATTCACCTCGAAGAGTTATCTTAATTTCCGGTCACTGAGAAAAATCTGCAGTACACTACTTTGGCAGTTTAAAAAATTTCGAATAACTTTTAAAAACCTTAAAATTTACTCTAAATCATTCGAAGACTTAAGCATGATTTTTTACACAGAAAATGATAGAATCACAGAAAAAGGTTAAAAAAAAAACAAATACATTTTTAGCAGGAAACTTTTTACAATACAGGAGCGACCCTCAAAAATTTTCTAATCAAGTAGATTTTTAAAGAGAGCTCTTGAAACATGATAAACTAACATATTTTCACAGGAGACTTAAAACAAAAAATTAGTTGGCTTTTTTTCCATTTTTTCTGGACATGCTAATAAATATGATTATAATATATAAGAGGTATTCTTATCATTTAATGAGGCAGATAAGGTAAAAGTAATCAGTAAAATGTTTTTAACTCTAAAATATTTTAATCGTAAATATTTTTGTTTTAATTGAAAATCTTATCATATTATAAAACTCGAACAATTTTTTAGATAACTTGATTGGAACGATATTTATTTATTCAAAAATTGAAAATTATGTAGCTTACCACTATAATAGACAATTTAAAAACAAATGCTCGTTAGTGAAATAGCAAATAGTCACTATTTGTAGTGAATTTAAAAATTCGACTAAAGAGAGCGTAGAATTTAAGAATGTATAAAGGCTATAGAAAGTATTAAAGTAACCTCCGATTTTGATGCTCAGTGTGACTTTCGTACTTGAGAATCTATTTACAAATTTTCGGTGGCGTTACTGAATTTTTCATCTTTACAAATTGAGATCTCTTTCATCTGTTTTTTTTTTTTTTTATAGACTGAACATCTAGATACTAACACATTTTTTTTATTTTTTCTTATTAGCAAAAAGTAATTCTCATTTATTGAAGAATAAGGAATGAATTACATATGAATGGATGATCGTCGACCTCTAACTTGACCTTAACTTAAGATTAAAAATAAAAAAACAAAATATTTATAAAAATTTGTCACTCTGTAAAAATAAAGCTTATAATTTTAACTAACATCAAGTGTATTCTATAGTTGACTCCGTAAACAAACTAGATTATTGACGAAGTTTAAAAAAAAATAAGTAAACTAATGGAATCAGTAATTAATTTGTTAATTTATTACAATCAATTTGGGTAACTTTGGCCTTGAAGTAGTTTTAACCACCGTCTCATGTAGGCTTGAGCTTATTTTTATCTTCACCATCTACTAACTGTATGTATGATGAAGACTATTTTGAACTAAATTACGATTGAAAAACAAATTCGAATATTGGTAGATATCAATTCGATTTTTAAAAATCGGGTTTTTATTAGATGTTAACCTTTTAAGCTTCCAGATTAGCTATTCCAGATATTTCTATATATAACTCCTCACCTCTCAATAGCTTTCCTTAAATACGACAATTTTTTTCCGTGCACAACTGATTGATAGAGAGGAAAGAAATTAATTTGAACAAAAAACCAAAGGTACTTTTGGACCAAATTAATTTTTACCAAAGTTTAAATTTTTAATAATGATCTTTTAATTATAAAACTTTGTTAATTTTCACAAAAAATTTATATATTTTGATTTAAAATGCATAGATTTATAAACTAAAAGTTTTATAATAAAAAATAGTTATTAAAGTCAAGCAAAGTCGTGATTCGACGACAGCTGTTTTAACACGTGCCTCGTGTAATAGATGATATTATCAGTGTAGTTATCGTACAGCAAAGAAATTTTCGTCTGAAGTCTTTGTGTATGAATAGCAATACCTATAGTGAGTGCAAATGTTTAGATTGTAAGCCACAACAGTCTCAAAAGTGTCTAGAAATAACAGAGGGATCCATTTTATTATTGTGGTTATTGTAATCTTTCAGTATAAGTTTGAATTGCAAAAGAGAAAACCTCAGTAGATGCATGAGTAAACACATTAAAAAAAGTTTCGCTATCTACACTGTTATATGAAGAGCTAAAAAAATATATAATTAATCATTGATAAAAAGTTCTGTAAACAATACCTCAAAAATTTCAGTATAATTAGATAAGGGATTAAATTTTACATATAATTTACCGTCGAAAAAAGGTATTTTTTTCTTTTTGCATTGAAAAGTTCATAAAAAACCGTGAATTACGTAATAAATTTCATGTCATTAAACGATTTTGATATCGTTTGAACGTTGATTTTTGTTCTAGGTAAATGATTAAACTTTTCTTGGCGTAAAAGTTTGAAACAAGTACTTGGTGGAGGAAAACTGAACAAAGACATTTCATTCGTTGAAGTAGTAGTCTAAAACACCAAGAAGAAAACAAGCATTTTATGTCTTAGTCTAGTCTAGTCCTGAGGGCTCCGACTAAAAAAACTTGCTCTTTTTATAGCGGAACAACTTCTCTCTGTCAGTAAATGCGCTAACTACCATAAAACTTGGTGCATCTGTAGAAAAATCGGATAAATCAACTCTGTTGAATGATAATCCTGACAGAACTCTTGTAGACTCTTTACTCACCTATTTAACTTTAACTATACATCAAGTTATCATTTTAACATTCAAATTTATACAGAAGGATGATATAGTCAATAATACAATAATGCAGATACTCTTCAACTCTTCTTGCAAGGTACAATTTAACTTTCACATTATATATTATAAATCGTTACTGTTTTTTATAAACACACTTTTTAATCATGTTTTTTATTTTTGCTAATGAAGCCAACGGAAATACGAATAAAGACTTTCGATCGATTCATATTACTGCTCTATAATATTATTGGGTCACAGGTTAATTGGGATCAACGTCTATCGCTATTTATACTATACAAAGTGAGCTATTACTGATCACGAAGTACCTGAGAATCCGCTTGGGAATTATAAAAGTTTCAGTTCTCCACAATACAATTGCACATGACATAATCTTTTGTTAAAATCAATATGACTAATCATTTTAGCTTTTTTTTTTTTTCAATCAGTATTTACTATAATATTTTTCGTATTTATTATGATCGTAAAAATTGAAGACGACTCATGAATAAATCTATAAACAATAACAAATGAAATTGAATTATTTTTAACTTTAAGTATAAATGCTGTACGGAAACTATGAAAAAAACATTTTTTATAAATTCCAACTAATTAACTTCGAGATTGTAAATTAAAAAAAATAATACTGGAATCAACTATATGCTAACTTTATAATCACTGAGAAAATTCGAAAATTAAGCTTGTCAAAATTTGATAATTCATGTTGAAACATTGAGTAAAACTTTGATGAGAGATATTTGTGTACAAAAAAAAAAAAACATTTTTTGAACCTCTCGATGTAAAACATTATAAAATTTGAATTTAAGAAACTTGTTCTTTTGATATCAAGTTCTCAAACAAAAACGAAATTACTTCCAACTTAAAAGAGAATTGTTCTTAAATGAAGTTGATTGTATCGATGAAAAGTAATATATTTGTAATCGAAGAAGTAAGTTCCTAAGTCAAGAAAACAAGTTGCAAGACAAGAAATTGTTCAACCAAGACAACCGGTTGGCTTTAAAATAAGTATTTTGGAAAGATTATTTCTCTTTATTTAAGTTAGTTTTTCTATCAATTGACTATAACAATAATAACTAGATTTTTTATATAAATGTTTTCTTGAGTTTTATAAATTGTGCTACAATTTTAACGCTGTTTTTTCGTGTGTAAAATAACAGACCAATAATTCAATACAGAATTTATATAAAAGTTATTAGTTAATCTCGAGTATTATAAATGCTATAAATAAATAAATAGTGAGTATTTATAGATCGGAATCAACTTAAGCACACCATACTATAATAAAAATAACAATGTAGAAATAAAATTATGTATTTGTATAAAAATATTTAAAAAATTTTACCCCTAGGGACGAAAATAAAAATCTAAATACATTTATCAATAATAATTTAAATAAATGAAAGGCTTTCGGTAAAATAATAACAAGTTATAGCAGATGTATATATAATATAAAACGGGACGGATCGATAATACGATAGCGACAACGTGGCTCCAGCGTCTCGACACCATCATCATCCGGTGGTGTCTAGTCTCCGCATCGGCAAACCGCCAGCAAGACCGCGTACATCGCGTACCATGTTCCACAATCCTACTTCCATCCACTTCATCCATACTCATGCAGTGCACTACAAGTGTAGTATTGCCAATGTTCTTGCTCACCGCGTTGGGTATAGCTTTCGCCGCGTATCTTCCTTTCTCTGCACTCTGCACCCGGCACCATTGTAAACCAAGTTCCTAAAGCTTACAGTTTCCACCCTTACACATATAGTATAGACCTTACATCTATAGACGGACTGGTGAACCTTTACTCTCATTCCAACCCCTTGGATACCAGCCACATCCGTATGACCAAGCCAGCAGTAGGGGTTAAGAACCGACGTTGGCGAATCCCTCAACTCTGCACAGATTTAACCCACTTTCAACTTTATTCAGTTTTAACCGTGCCGCTCTTTTACGTCATCCGCATATGACGTACATTTTAACAATTAAAATTTACTAATTGACGTAGATAAAATAATATTTTCCAGAATTATTATATACACATACACATACACTGTACATTGCATACGAACGCTGATTTACGGCTTATATATTGAAACTAGCTTCCCGTTAAAAGTTATATTTTAATCATTGTTTTACGTGCCAAATCTCTACCGAGAATTTTTAATTAATATTCCCGTCCGTAAAATGTACGATTGTGTGAACCTTCCGTAATAATGAAAATTTGCTTGCTATAACAAAAATATTGGTTGGTATTTGACGATCAGTACAAATTTCCAATCAATGAAAATAAATAAAAAAAGGTATCAATTGGTTTTTGTTGATGTTATTGATAATAACTAGAAAAAATATCATTACAATTTCTCACTGTTTTAGTTTCAGACTCAAATAGGTCAATAAATTAAAGGATTTTAATTGATGTCAAATAGAAACCTAAATCCTAATTAACAAATTTAATGAGTATGAATGTAGCAGACGTCCGAAACTTTTAATAAAATTTGTAAATAGCTAGTAGAATCTGTTTACACCAGAAAAAATGAATAAGTACTTCTACTTTTAAAAATTTAAGAACATTTTTTAATTTTAGATGTCTGCTAAATAAAATAACTGCGTTTTAATTTTTAACTTACTCTCTTAAAAGAAATCAGTGGAATTTCACTGATTCCAACCAGTGAATGCAATTTTACTGGCGAATCAGTAAATAACATATCTGCGCGCATGCGTGCTGTTTTTTCCACTGGTTAAATCAGTGGAAATCTTCTGATTCATCAGTTAAATAGTCATTCACTAGTTGAATCAGTGAAATTCCACTGATTTCTTTTAAGAGAGTACTGATATGAAGACCAATGATTTTCAAAAAATCGGGATTATTGGTTTCACTCCAGTTTTCGAAAATCGAGTTCTCATCAGATCTCCACGTTTCAAGGTCCTAGAAAGCTATTCTGACTAATAAATTCCTACGGAGATTTTCGATCCTTTTATGTATATATATTAGGGTGTCCGTTATTTCCCAAGTTGATTTTTTTTCTGCCGCCCCCTGGATTTTTAGTTCTTGACCTAAAAAAAAATATCTGACATAAATAAGCTCTTAATTACCAAATTAAACCGTGCCCAAATCGAGTTACATTTCCTATTTAAATAACATGGGAATTCGGAACTTTTTGGAATTAATTTTTTTCCTTCGAAAAAAATGCCACTTCGACTATAATCGATACATATTCTGATGGGAAATTGAGTGCTTTACAAAACAGTTCTGTTATAATTTTTTGATAAAATCAATCCTTTAAAAATAATTTGTGGTTTAAGTTGTGTTTATGGTTATTATCATAGTTTTTCAGTCTTGCTAAGAAGTCTCATGTGTTATAGTCATATTTTTCGTCTATATATGTTCCAAAAATTTTATTAAAAAGATTAACAGTTACAGTAACGTTAACAATGCGATGTATCGAATACATTCTTAATAATATTGCCGCTTGACCGTCAACGGTTTTTTTACTTTATTTTTTCTTGAAAGTTTCCTTTAATTTATCCAATGAAATTTATATCTAGACATTGTAATTCAAAATTGACGTCAAAATTGATAGGTCATTTAAGGAGTTAGATGGGTTTCACGGTTTCAAAAAATCGATTTTTTTTGTCTTGTTGAATTCTACAACATCTCTAGAATATTGTCCTTAAGTTGCAAATCGATCCGAATAATAGTTTCATAGATACAGTTTTAAAAAGTTGCGTGCTCAAGGCGCTGTTGCATTGTTACTCGAAACTTTAAACGCGTTTTTCTCAAAACTATGTTTTCAAAGACGGTACCCAAGATTTCTCGAGAACTACTCAACCGATCTCGATGAAATTTTAGACAGGTCTTCGAGATATAATTTACAAGGTCTTGAACGGAAGATTTTTTTTTTTTTTCAATTACAACTATTTATAAAAAAAAAAATTCCGCGAAATTTTAGCCAAATTTTCAATTTTTTTGTAAAAACCTCTGCCAAAAATCCAATTTTCATTTTTTTTTCCTTCGTTCAAGACCTAGTTTGAAGTCATAACTAAAGCACATATTTTTTTTTTCACTTCTGATTATTCTGCTAGGAGTTCTGCTAATCACGCGGACGCATCTTTTCTCTGAGGACTCGCCAGAAATGACGTCACATTAGCAGAATTTTTAATATTTTTTCTTTTTTATTTCAGTAATTCCTTATTAAACATGTATCTTTTAGACAGTAAAAAGTTTAAATAAAATGTTTCATTTTTTCTATTAAAAAAAAAAACTGTTGAAAACTGGTCATTTTTTCCCGGAGGAAATCCATGTAATCCCTTATCTAAGACAGTATTTTTTTACAAATTATGAAAAATCTTTTCCCAATTGTGAGTTTAGTTTATTAATTACAACGAAACAAATATTAAAAACTCGACAATTTCATATATTAGCATAGATAGACTAAATTATTGCAAACAATAAAATTTACAAAAAAAGAACTTGAAAATTTTTAAAAAGCTTTACTTTATAATTATTTTTTTTTCTTTACAACCATTAAATTCAAAATTACTCAAAAATTTTCAAAAATAAATTGTCCACTCATTTCACACTAATAAAATTAAATAGGTTTAATTAACAGTAATTTACTATAAAATGAGATGGTTATTAATAGAAGGTGTAGTCCCATAATTATTAATAATCACTCTACGCATCAGATTTAACGACTTCATTAGTACAGGAGCCCAAGAAAATATCGTTAATTTTTTTATTCTGAAAAATGAAAGATAATATTTTTAAAGAGCCCTTTTTTATTTTATTTTTATTCTATACTCGGTAAGTATTTACTTGATGATATCTTAAGTGGTGGGCCATGACTACCGTCTCTGAAATCTCTTTCGATATGACTAAGTGTCTTGAGACATTTACTGTGACATATCATAGGCAAACGACAGTATATTATAGGTCGTTCACTGTTTATCATTATAATGAATTTTATGTTTTAAATATTAATATAACAGAAATACAACAAGGATTGTTTCAGAGATCTACATCATTTTATTTATATTATTTTTTTTAAATGACTGATGCTTTTAGATGCATAAATGTAAATACGTAATAAGATTAATTTTAATCTTTTAATGGAAACAAGAAATAAAATTTTGTAATTTTTATGTTTTAGTTATTTATAAAACTTGTAAAGTAAATAGGTTAATAAGAGCTGAGATAAAATAAAAGGGGATAATATAGTGTGCTGTTTATAAGAAGGTATGTTTAGTATGTATATATTATATACATAAGTAGTGGATGATGAGTAATAAACTTTAAAACGTTCCCATGTTAAAAGCTTGAAGGAAATTCATTCATAATTATCATTATTAATACTTTGTAAATAATAATTATTATTATTGCATTGAACGATTTTTAGTTACTAGTTTGACGCAATGTTCGACAGACTGTTACTATAATTATAACTAATAACTATAACGATAGTAGTAGTAAACCTGCAGTATTCTAAAGGATAAAGGAAAGGATAGAAGGTGTACATTGCTTCGAAACACAGTGACCTAGTTGCAGTTTCGGAGAGGAGCTAATTCCCAGAAGACTCTTTGTTATTACCCATTACAGTAACACCACTAAGCTTAATGAATTTAGTAGTGAAAATAAAAATCAAAAAACTGGATAAACCTGCAGGCCCATTCAAAAACTTTCGGTTATTTCTCATTTAAGAAACACGGTAGTATTGTTTGAAAATTCAAAAATTAACGTTTCAGCTTTAAATAAAATCACAAACTTTTTTTTTTCTAATTAATTTTTATTTAGAGTTGGTTTTAATTGCTGTGGTCATGTCGCTGACTTAAACTGTTGGGAGTGGTACGTTGAAGTCTTTTGGGTTGTGAGAATCTTAACCTACACGGCAAGGGACCTACACGACCAGTTTGGGATTCGATCCCACGCCTGACCGGTGAGTTAGTTCGAGTGCTCAATTGGCTATGCGCCTTTGACCACTCGGCTAACGTCGCCGGTTAAAATCATAATTGTATTGCTGATTCCTAAAATAAAATGAAAAAAATTTATCATCCTCTATAGCTGGTACGAGAAATAGAAATAAAGTAATAGTAAGAAGAATTTGAACATCATAACTCATAACATAACTGATAAGAATTGGTGTTCTGTGAATAATTGAACACATTGTCACGTATTTTGAATTTTAAATGTTTTGCGGCCTTTTTTCAGATGAGAAAACTGAGAAGCATGCGCATAACATAAATTTTCCGATTAATAGCTCGCATATATGAAATTTTGACGAATGGCATGAAAATTTGACAAAAATCGAAGTAGATCGCGCTTTTCTTACTTATTATCACACACGGAGGTGTTTTAAGACTCCCAGACGTTTGAAGATTAAATGGAACTCTAATACTAATTTTTTTTGTAAATCATGCTGCTGCTTAGGTACCATAAACCTTTTAATTGAGATTATTTTCGGATTTTAAATAAATATGTCTTATCAAAGTCTACATGGTCAGGTCAACAATAAACAAAGCAGAAACAAACTGTCCTAAAAACAAACAATTTACTGATTAAGCTAAATTGAATTTCAAATCAAGCTATTCAACTTATTGGGAGCATCTCCATAGTTGATAATAAATAATATTCAAACCTTTTTTCGTTTACTATCATTATAAAATTTAAGATTGAAAAACTATAACCTGAACTACAGTACAAATTAAATAGATAAGGTAAAAGACCCAATACCAGGATGATTGACAATTATTATTTTATATTTTATCTCGTACTCAACTCAATAAACAGACCTCTCTTTATTAGAAACCTCAATCTTTTTTTTTGAAAATTATAAATAAAAATGTTAATCATGCCTATAGTCTTAAATTTCGGACTTATCCAGGTCTCTTAATGGTTTTGCTTAGAAATCACTGGATGGCCTTAGGCTCATAGAAACCTAATAGAAATACTTTTCACTAAAAATTATTTTTTATGTACGTATACAAATACTAAGAATTCGATGCAATTAATTGATAATACTAAAAAAAGGAGGAAAACAAACCTGGAATCAGCCAACCAGCACCACGAGGATCGTAAGTTCATCTTCTTTTGCTGAAATTCTCTTTCATTTCGTTGTGGAGAACCCCAGTTATCGGGTAGCGTTTGAAAATCCACATTAAAATAAAACTCTTATTGCTTTATTGCAAGAGAAAATCTATAAAAACCGCTCGAGCCTTCTCCAGGCCCGCTTGCCAGAGAATTATTTCTTTAATAATTAATTTCAGATTATATCGAATTGATCGTATCGAATATCACATCTCCTACCTTAATTGGCTGATGGATTTTGTAGTAATATCGTCTAAGTTTTTAGACTGCTTTTTCGGAAAAGTAAGGGAAAAAATATAAAAAACGGTTGACCCTGAAGACTATTTCTGGATCTTGCTGCTATTTAGAAGCTCAAAACGCTCGGAAAATTCTTTAATACGAATTTCTGATCTCTTCGATTATTGTTTGCGTTTGAGAAGTTGAGTGTAAATGCTGCGCGTCGTGAGGTGTGCAATGTATTTTAGAGTCATGTATAAGGTCTTGAGCAGATCTTCTATCAAACTTTACTTTTACATTCCTGCTTTGAACTATCAGAATATTTTTTTACAAATTACAACAAAATATTGGATACAAAAGTGCAGAATTATTTAAATCAATCGATCTATATGCAAAATATCGCTTCACTTTTTCTACAAAATTAATATACCGAGAAAACTACAAAACGTTTGAGTATGTATAAAGCTCTTTATATCCTGAAATATCCACTTTCTGTTATGTATAGAGAACCCGAAGAGCTCGTTGACGTTCTAGACGAACTAGACTCATGAGTTGTTTGACCTCAAAATCTTTCTATTCGAAAATCTTCTCAACAGGGTTTAGTTTGAGAAAACTCAATTTTATCTTTTCAACATGTTCTCTGATTTAGATAATTCACAACAATCAAAAGAGCTTGTTAAACCTGAAAGCAGATTAAATTCTTAAACTTATCGAACCAGCAGGTTATCGAATATTTAACGAGATTAAGAAATACATTTATTTTACAATGTATTTGTCACCGATAACCGTCAGACAAATTAATGGATCTATCAGATAATTTTCGAAGTAAAAGTTGGAATTTTTTAGCTTTTGAGTTGATTATTAAATTCGATAAATTCCTTCTTTTATTTTTATGTGTGAAACGTTTAAAAAACTAGATTCTATACTATTTTATTTGCAATTTCATCTTCTTCACAACTCGCAACTCACCGTTTTGATGTATCTAAAAATTTCGTCAGTTCGAGTATTTATCAAGTTTTAATTGCTATAAAAGGTATATATATATAGGTAAATTCATTTAAAGATACGGAATATTTATTGGCCATTAACCGGGAGATATCCCCAACGGAAGATTTAAAAAATAACGGTTGTTGTTTTTTTTTATATCGAACTATTCATGAACTTCACATCTGAATGTTCTAAAAATCTAAATTAAAAATTTTTTAGTCACTCTGATTCCAGTATCCTCTTACTATGTATTAATTCATTAGAATTCAAAGAAATATTTTCATAATCTATTTAAAATTAAAGCATGCATTAGATAATCATCAGAATTAATAAGGCTATAATTACTACATAATTAAGCTAACTAAAAATTATATCCGTGAAAAATTTTCTTATCTGGCCATATCAGGACTCATCTGGTCATATTTCTCTCATATTTTTTACCATCAAACCAAATCTGCAATATTTATTCCGATTTAAAATATTTGAAATTTAAGCGAGAAAAAAAATTCAAACTTTACAAGTTTAATAACAGAAAAAAGTAAGAAGCTATTCATCTGACCAATCATTTTTTAGACTTTTATTTTTGATTTCTTTTAAATAATTTTTAGTATTACTTCCATTATTGGCTTCTATTGTAGGATCTTAGTTGAATAGATAACTATCATGCATAAAGTTTCCAAAAATGGGTCATTTTAAATATAGTATTTTAAATGTATTTAATTGACATAAATATTGAAGACATCTTCCTAAACTTTTTCAATATAAAGTTTTGAAAACTTCTATATTAGTAACTACTGGAAATATAGAATTGAAATGTTTCCGGCTTCATTAATAACTAGTTAACTCTGAATCATATGAACGTAATTGTTTTTTAAGAAAAGAATATCACTTTGACAGGCGTAATGTCAGAACAAAGAAATAGCTTGTAGTTAATTTAAATGCAAGAACCTTTTTTAAATATAAATTGCGATGGTTGGAATGTAGAAGTAACTACTGAATCAATAACCTAATTAAAGTTAATTGTTAAAGAGTACCAATAAGTAAAAGCTAATAGTATATTGTGCAACTAGTGTTTTTTTTTGTTTAAAATATAAATTTTTTTTTTGTTTTTTTAAATTCATATTTTTGAAACAAAAAAAAAATACGGTTCTAAAAATTTCAGGATCTTTTGAGATCAGCACAAGGTGTTGTACAAAGAAATTCAGCTACAGTTTTGATGTCAATCGTCATGTTTGACGATTTTCAAAAATTCAAAATTTGACAAATTTGGCATTTTTCAAAATTTTTTTCTTAAATACTATTTTTTCAATAGCCCTTTCAAACAAACAAAAGGCCATTCTTGTACTTATAATAGCGTTCGAGAGATTACAAAAATAAAATTGAAAAACTGGAAAAATCGCGAAATTTTGAATTTGCATGTCTTTTGAAAAAATTTTTTTATTTTTTTTCCGTTGGCAGAACTTCGTTATATGATAAAAGAAAACTTCTGAATAAAATTTGTCCAAATCGAAAAGGGTCGATTCCAACTATTGGCCAATTTGACATCGAATGACCCATTTCATTGGTGTTTTTTTTTTTTTTGTTTTTGTTTTATTTCAACGTTATTATTTTATTTCATTTTAACAATTTTATTTCATCTAAATTTGCTTGTGCAAAGAATAATTTGCTTGTGGCAAGTGAACTTCTCGCACCTAAATAAATGTTTATCGGATGAAAAACCTATATCGCAATTATAAAATGGGCAAATCGCATGAGTAAATAAAAAATATATTTTAGAACCGACAAAAACCGTTTTATTTAAACATATTTTTAGAGCAACTTTTACTGGATTTGTAACCTATACCAACAGCAAAATTGATCTCTCATTTTAAGAGCTAAAATAATCTTTATATTTGAAAAAAATTTAATTAATCTGATCTATTTATTTAAAAATTATATTTTGATACAATTGTCAACAATAATGCCTTATATTTAAATTAAAAAGCCAATTTTTTAATTTTAAAGCTAGAACAAATCAAAAATTAAGTTTACATATACTATTCGACATAAGCTTATGGAAGTTCAGTACCGAGATAAGTGAAAAAGCTCTATCTGAATAATTGAATTCAACGATTTAAAAAGCAAGCTGAAAAACTCACGATATCTTAACCATCATTGTAACTAATATAACATATTCATCACATGTTTTTTGGTGTAACATTCGCACCGCCCGTGTTAAAAATTTTAAACCGTGTCATTTACAACACATTGAGTTCAAAAAATTTTTTACATTGTAACCAGAAGCGATTCTGATGTGCAATATAAATATACACTGAAAAAAAAAAATATTTCTATCAAAAAAGTTTTCTGGACACAAACCAAATATTATCGATAATTATAATCAATCTTGTTTGAATCATTGGTCAAATTGACTGCAATCATTCTTATTTAATTCACATAAGGCTGTTTGTTTGTTAACTTTGCATACAGTGAAATAGGGTATTATTGATATTTTTTTATAAAGAAATTAGTAAGTCAAATAAGTTATTTCAACAAATTTTTCTAGCTTAAAAATCCTTGTCTGAACAATATTTTCTATTTAACTTAATGTGGAGACAATTTTTATATTATTATGCACACTACAGCTGTATAATGTATACAAGTTATCAATCATATTAAAAAACGCGTCTATGATAAATAGGAAAAAATATTATTTAGATGGAAGTTTATGATAAATTTTATTAATAAGTTTAACCTATTAGATTGTTTCTCACAAACGATCAAGCTTTGTTTTTACATCACGATAAAAATCTGAAAATCGATTATTGGCTCAGCAGGCCATTTCTGAAACTTTTCATTTCCTTCAAGCTGCGACTGAAGGTACTATAAATAAACATTCATTTTTGAGCTCCCGGATTTCAAAATTACTATTTTATTTTTCGATCCATTATTTTTGTGGTCTGATATCTTGTGAACTGATCTAATAACATTGAAATAACTCCATTAATTTGGTTTCAAAATTTAATCAGGTTTTTTAAGACAGATAAATTTTTTCGATTATGCACAATAAAAAATTTGTCGTCAAATTCAATAAAAAAATTTGTGTCAATGACTTTTTTTACACAAACTTAGTATTAATTCAACACAATATGTGTATAACGATAGAGTAATACAGCTCTGTGTTGAAAATAATATATTATTTAGTATACAGCTTTGTGTTAGTGTGACACTGAATAATTGTTATTAAAATATCAAATAATTTTTTTTTGTGATGAAAAACGAATCGATTGAACGTCACAAACGATTGTGTTAAGGGGGTATTCTAGACTGGAAGCATGAATTTCAGGTAATTTTTTGAAGTGCTTTAGTTTTAGAAAAATTTCATCAATTAATATTGACTGCCTTTAATTAAAAAAAAAAAAAGGCAATCAATATTTTCATCATCCATTTTTTTATAAGTTATTTATTAACATAACAAGAATACAGAAAAAAATGAAAAAAGTTGAAAATTCAAAAAATCAGCAGCTGATGAAGTGGGGGGGGTCTCGAAAAATTGGCACGTGACCATGTCTACGATTCCAACCCTCCTAGAAATCTGAAATAAAAAAATGGAAGGACGATTAATCTAGTGTAATGTCGCTATAGCATGAATTAGGGAAAAGTTGAAAAAAAATTTTTTTTACAAAATGGCGACTGCCTGAAAAAAAAATTTTTTTAATGTGTGATAACAACCATTTAAAATAATTGGTTCATGTCACTACCAAAATTTTGCCCAAGGGAATACCCTAATAGACGCAGCAAACGTACGGGTCAATGTCAATCAAAAATAATCTTTTTTTCAAATTATCAATCTACATATTAACGAGTTAAAAAGTTGCTATCATAGGGATGAATACGATTTAATTTATAATTAGCTTGGCAAATATATGGGTTAAATTAATTTTCTTTTGGATCCGAAAAAATTGTTTATTTTATTTTTGTTTAGAAACAATTTCCATAATTAAGATGTAATGCAACACGAGAACTTTTTATCATGATAATGAGGATTTTTTTATGATAATGAGTTACTTTGTTAAATGATGTTAAAATGCATGGACTCCACGTTTTCATAAGAAGTCATCCCTAATTGAAATAAGTTATCACTCGATTTAAACCAGTAAGTGGTTAGTGGCTGGTAAGTCTAGTTGAACTGGCCAGTTACCGGCTAAAAACTCGATTTCATTTCTGCTAGGGATATCACATTACAGATGTAATAATTAAACGACGTTATAGCACTCGGGAACCATGAAGGCATAAAAAAATTTATTTCTGGAATTAAACGTAAAATTTGCTTGAAAATTCGAGTTTGTTGTTACGTCCATATAACTCATAATATACACAGTAAAAAATTTTCCGTTAATGCGTAGAAAAATTTTGTGTTAAAAATTTTTATGTTAAATATTTAATACTTTTTTGTGTTAGTTTAACACTTTTTTGTGTTAATTTAACACAATAAATATTAAATTTACACATAAAAGTGTTAAATATTTAACACAAAATTTTTTGACGCAATTTCGCAAAATTTTTTACTGTGTATATAAGTTCTGGAGTTATTTTTTATTTAATGTTTTGATATTGATAAATTATAGGATAAAAGAATGCAAAGTATGAAAGGAAGCGTGTATGTAAAATTATGTTGAAAAACGTCGAAAAAATTTTTTTTGAAACTTATTAGTTAATAAATTTATAAATAATTAAATTTATAAACTGAAATTTCAACTGTTGAAGATTAATCAGCTTAAAGTCTGAAAAAATATAATTCTTGAAAAAACAGGATGATTTTCCGAAGTTTTAGGGCTAAAAATCCTGTTAATAATTTTATTAATTTGCTAAATTATTCAATTCGTTGTTACATTTATTCACTTAATTATAAGATAGTAGAGCAATTCCTTCGCACTTCATGTTTCAGGAATATAAATTGAAAAATTTCATGATGTTATAGTATACACTGGAAAAAGTTTTCTGCTCTGCACAATACGATATTGCTACTGCCGAGATACGCACGTTGCAAAACATCGGATTTTTATGGTTACGATCCAGTTGATTCGCTGCTACAGCGATTTATTAAATCGTACACCCCGCAACAATGTAGAATCTTATTTTGAATTGCTCGTTACTTATAATTTATAATATAAATAATGATTTATATTGACAAATCGATGTTTTAAATAATTTAATTTATAACAATGTTTAATTAATAGGAAAATTGTGAAATTTTCCTATTAATTGTATAAAAGCGAATAAACATAAATTATAATGTTTTTAAAAAATATTAATGAGTTATTACAAAATGTTACAGAATTTTTAATGAGTATTTTTCATTTATTGTCTGAAGAAAGTGTGGAACAAAAAAAAAGGCTCGAGTTTATTATTTCATTAATTAAGTTTTATTAATAACTATCCTCTTCATATATAATTTTTTTCTGAATGTAATTATTAAAATATTCTGATTACATTTTTAAATCAACTGTTATGTTTGTTATTAAAAATATCAGTTACTGCAATAAATCGGTCATCTTCTGAACGGTATACCCTACACTAAAATTTTTTTCTATCCAAACATAAGATGCCTATTTTAAAGCGTACTCCACGTGCCATCTTGCGAAGAATATTAGAAGCTGCCCACAATAATTGATTTTTACTCGCTGTTACAATAGAGTTCTGAAATTCTAACGCCATGATGCCACTTGTCAGTAGTTTTTAGCGTCTCTTGTTAGATACGTCATTTTTTCAGTCGCCAAGTGTATTTTTAAATTATTTGTTATTTTATTAGAAATAAAACTTTTTACTCAATTGCATTTTGTAAAAAATAGTTTTTTTTTTTTTTAGTAATATCTCGCGTATCATTGTTCTAATGTAACTTAATTCTGAAAATTCTAACACTTGATCTTATTTATTAAGGAAAAAGCAAAACAGCTGTCTTTATTGTTTATCATTTTGAAAAAGGATTATTTTTAAATATATTTTATTGAAATAAAAATATGTGCAATATTGACACATGTAAATAGCAAATGTTTAGTGAAAAGTTAAAACATGATTGTCAAAACTATAGATTTTCAATGAAGTATTTAGTTTAAAATAATTATAAAACTAATGAAGTTTTGGAGTAAAAATGACGTACATTCGAGTCGGCAGTTTACGCTGCATATTGATTTTATTAACAACTACACTTGTTGCTAACGGAGATTTGCAAAATTTCATTGAATTACAGGTAAATTAATTTATTTAAAATTATTTCATTATGGTACTACTTAAATTAACAGGTATTTCACTTTTTTACATTAAGAAAAAGAAAAATTATTTTCCAGAACAAAAATTTCTTGACTTGAGAATTCGATGAAGTGAACCATTTAAATTTATCAAGTTTTTAATATAAAAATATCAATATCTGCCTTGATTATAAAATGTTCACCTTTTTTATAAAAGGTAAACGACCGAATAGCTTTGCTTGAAATAAGTTAAAGTTACATTGATCAATTAGATCAATTATTCAAGCAAGAAAATATATCCTCAGTAATTATCAAGAATATTTGTTGCGTCAAGAAAATTTTCTTAATAATGGTATTTTTTTTCTCTCAGTGTAGAATTCTTACGATAAATAAATTATTATAAATGAGATATTCCTAAGAATTCGCACTCATAATTTTTTTATAAAAAATGTTTGTTATCAATTTATCTTGTAAAGTTTGATAATTTTTTCCGGAAAATTTAAGCCGCAATCTAATACAAAAATAATTGAAATAATTTTCATTTTCAGCATAGACGAAAACATTTACCTGATACTAAATTTGGATCAGATGACTATGCTGAACTTTTAGATAATAATGAACCAGAGCTAGCGGAAAGTGATCCCAATTGGAGTAAAATACCAGTGAGAGATGCTGAATTATATCCCTATAAGCCATTAATTTCTGAATCTATTCAAACAAATCAACGTTCTACATTTGAATCAGGTAATATATATTATCAGACCTTATGACCTCTTTTATTAATTTGTTACTAATTGAGTGTTTTCTCCATTTAACGTAAAATATTCAAATTCAAACAATTTTTGGAAACATAATCAAGCATATATATTAGAGTGTGCCAAAATGTAACTTCCGTGAAGAACCTTTTAAAGTTGGAATTTTCAGTTCCGCTTTTAACAGGGGCTGTGTTTGGGCATTTTCTGAGATATTTTGAGGGGAGAGGATTTATTTGATTTTCATAGGATTGTTTAGCAGAAGCTTAGTTTGGGCATTTCCGCTGAAAATTCAAAATTTGACGGGAAGTACTCAATTAAATCTGCTGTTAAAAATTCTATGAAAATCAAATAAATCCGCTCCCCTCGAGGGAGATATTCTGATATATATTCTGATCAGAATATCTCAGGAAATGTCCAAACACAGCCCCTGTTAAAAGCGGAACTCAAAACTCCAATTTTAAAAGATTCTTCACGGAAGTTAAATTTTGGCACATCCTAATATATGTAGATATTTTATGCTCAATAATGTATCTTGTCGGTTGTAAGTTACAAGAAATTTTAATATGTATCTTACACTTTTAGGTAAGGACACATTTTGCATTATAATTTATGCAGACAATGTTTAGTAAACATGATAAGCTGAATATGCATGATTGTGTAAGAAATTAGATATTGATATTTATAGAAATTTATAGTGTGTTATTAAAAAATTTTACTAGCGATAACTTAAGGTTCGAGTGATAATCTATATTTGCAATTTATTCACTAATAATTTACACGAAGCAATTCTAATGGGCTTAACTCATTGAATATCTTTTCAAAATATTTGTTTGTAAAATTATTTTTTTTTAATGTTTTCTTTTTATAAAAAAAAAATAAATTCGAGATGAAGTTATATACTGCTTGTATGATTGTTGATTACTCGTTTATGCAAAACCCAATTAAAAAAATTTATTTTTTCAACAATATCTATCCGATGCACACGGCATATGAAGTACGATACCCAGTATTCAATAAATTAAACTGAAATCCCTTAACTACAATTAAATAAATAATATTATTCATAAAATAATTTATGCAAAAGTAGATGAATTGATAAAGAAAAAAATCATAATTAAATTAATACCTAAATTTATCATTTTTCTTTAACACGTTAGGCAATTTAATGTATTTATTTTTAAAAATATTTAAATAGATTTTGTAATTAACTTAATATTTTATTATTACTAAAAAAAAAAAAATTTCCGTCATAATCTTTTGCAGTTCTTCGGGCATTTTTAAAATTAAATTTAACATGGACAGTTCTTAAATTTCGTCAATTATTTATTTCTAGGTTCTTAGAAACTCTTTTTTAGAATTGAGCAAACTTGCAAGTAATCAAATTTTATTCATTAATACTAAATTAAAATCTATTCATTAATTGGTAATGTTTTTTTTTTAATGCACACTTGTAAAACAATTAAACTTTAAAATATTTAAGATTTTAATAATTCAAGAAATCCGATTTCCTTTTCAAAATTATTTTAATTCGTCATTCCATTGTTTTTATTTTTGATAACCCATTTCAAATTTCTTTTGCTTTTTATAAAAAAATATTAAGAAAAAAAATAAAAAATAAAGTCATAAAAATCTTTGAAGATCTTTATTAAATAAGATGACAAAAATAAAAATTGACAGCTGAAGAAAGTTAGACTTTCATCTTTCCGTTTTATATTTTATTCTAGTTTTATAATAACGTAGCACCGTGAAATAAAAATAAAAAACAAAGAAAATAATCAAATTTTATTTTACAGATATAAAATGGGATAAAAATTGGACTCCAGAATTGAACTATGGACAACTGTCAGGTGTTGATTTAGATCCAAACGGTAACATAGTTATTTTTAGCAGACGTGAAATAGTATGGGGCCAAGATACTTTTGACTATGGAAATAAATTTAATCGAGCGTACGGACCTATCAAACACAACACAATAATAATATTTAATAAAAGTGGTAAAGTTATATTGGGGTGGGGTAAAAATATGTTTTATCTCCCACATGGTTTAACTATTGATCATAATGGAAATTATTGGTTAACGGATGTCGGACTGCATCAAGTATTCAAATTTGATGGAAAAGACATAAAAAATAATTGGGAGTTTTTGAAAAATATCCAAGATAAAAATGAACCTGACAATTCTGCTCCTATTAAAGATCAGAACTTATTCAACAACAGTATTATTAAGCCTACATTAATATTAGGGGAAGCATTTGTGCCAGGGAATGATAACGAAAGGTTTTGCAAGCCAACAGGTGTTGCTGTTGCTAACAATGGAGATTTTTTTGTGAGCGATGGATATTGCAATTCAAGAATTATAAAATTTAACAGCAGAGGAGAGAGAATACTAACTATTGGCCGGACTTTGATTATGAGTAGTTATTTTATGTCACCTTACGCATTTTCTGTACCTCATGCATTAGCACTTGATGATGATATGAATTATTTATATGTTGCTGACCGAGAGCATGGCAGAATTCTCTGTTATTATGCCCAAAATGGAACCTTCCACAAAGAATTTAAAAATTCTGTTATTGGAACTAAAATTTACAGTATTGCTTATGCAAAACAGCATCTTTATATTGTTAATGGAGCAGATCCATTTTCTTACGCTAAATTTCATATTCGAGGGTTCGTTATTGATGTTAATTCGGGAGACGTTGTTGCACAATTCGGTCCTAATAATGACATGCTTGGACCACATGATATTACTGTTTCTGATGATGGCAGTGAAATATATGTCATTGAATTAAACAGTAATGCGATATACAGATTTTTACAAGGTATTTATTTTTATACATATATTTATAATTATTGAGTTTGCCGTGATTACTTTTTTCTTGCTTTAGGATTTAATTTTATGTTTTACTTTGAGTATATGTAGCTATCAGTACTTTTAATACGATTCTTAAAAATTGGAGACTTTATTACAAATTTGATCTATCTTCTTCTTCGAAGTTATTATCGATCTAATAATAATTTATATTACATAAAAAGAATTAATGTTGCTTTAAACAAGTTATTGATAAATATTCTCTTAAAAAAGTCCTCTTTATTTATTAAAATTTTTCATTTTCCACAAGGGTATTTTAATCTATAAGCGTGAATTTCATACTTTATTTTTCAAATTTTTGAGTTCTTGTTAAAGAAACTGAAAATTAAAAAAAAATTGGAAAGTTATTAATTTTGGAGAAACTGTTTAAAACAGCGCTTTTAATTTTCTTAACTGATCGATTGATTGATTTGTTAAAAGGCAAAATCATTATAGATGATTGCAAAATATATTATGTGCAATGTATAGTTTAAAATAATAATATAGGACAGGGGGGGGGGGGCAAAGGGG